>VOPJ01016543.1:60384-71391 GCA_014673585.1 Semibalanus balanoides
GGTGCCAACTCGCACGAAGTAGCGGTTGAGGGCGTCCGCGTCCGCACTGGGCGTAGATCGGGCCGGCCGCTTCGATCCGATGACGGGCTTGACCACGCGCCACATGCCGCTCGGTCCCGCGTCTCGCAGCCGCCGGTCCAGCTCCTCACGCGTGTCGCGTCGGATCGCAGACTGAGCTTGTCGGTTAAGGGCCCTGTAGTTCTCTCGGTCGTGCTCTCGGAGCGCTGCGCGCCGCCTCGCCATGAGATCTCGGGTGGCGTTAGTAACGAAAGGTGCAGTCGGGTTATACACTTTACGCCGTTCAATGGGTGCCACAGAGTCCAGAATGGGACGCGTCACCGCCAGGAAGTAGTCCCACTGCACTTCTGGCCGATCACTAGCGAACACCGGGTCCCAGTCAACTGCACTCAACAGCCGGTTTTACTCGTCTCTGTCCCAGCCGGGAAACCAGCACGGCGCTGTCCACCGTACACTGCCTTCTTACACAACAGCACCGCGGCGTCCAGTTGTGCTGTAGTCCACAGTGCAGGACTCCCCTCACAGCCGTGAATTGGTGCAGATGACGAGTCGATGTGAGCCGACGATTCGGAGGTTGGGGCCGTCACATGCTGCGAGCAGTGAGTAGGTGCCCAGAGCTGGCTAATCTGTGTGTGATCTAAACAACTGTTGGTGTTGATGTCCCGCTATTAACAATCGCCCACTGTGACTAGCAGCCACTACTGGATCTTCTCTTCCACTCATCCAGGTCGGCCACACTCGACCTGTCTGTACCGTCGCTACACCCCACAACCCTGCCGAATCACTCGCTTGGGAGCCGGCCGAATCTGCCCAGAAGCGTCTCCAGCTTGTAGAGCCGGCCACAGGTTGGCCCGGGACGCTCCACGGTAGTCAATTCGAGCGACTCCCTGGCTGCTATGGCTACGCCGCCGTATCCCTCGCAGTCGGTCGGTCTCGCCGGACTAGCTGGTATCCCGGGCGTAAGTGAACAGATCACAAGGATTCTGAGACCTTATGCCAAATTGAGAGGAAAACCCGTTGATAGTTCGTGAAACCCTTTAGTAAAAACATGGGCTAAAGATGAGAGTAAAGTGTGTAAGTGTCATCGTGAGTGCAATGTGATTTATAAAGAAAATGTACCTGATACGACTTATGGGGATTTTTTCATATTCAATATAAAGCGACTCAAAACATTGCACTCTTATTACTTGCCTAGTGATCTCGGTGCTTCCCAATTTGCATGGAGTAGCATAATCATCCGACCACAGAGAGCGCCCCAGTCGCGTTGCCTTATAAGCAGGAAGCTTCTAGCTATTGATCCACCATCGATGTTGCTACCGAGAAGATATGAGAAAAACGTAGTTCCTACTTATACGTTTTACTTCATTATTCTGTTAGTAGTAGTGAAGTCGCGTTTCCAGCCGGACAAACTCAGCATTCTCACATCTACGTCGGCATCTATTCCGATGAGTTTGTTAAATAATTACGATATGAAGAAAAATGCGTCATTCTCCTGGCGTAGTTTGTGACCAATCGGTACAATATTGATGTTATTTTTGGCCACGGGGCCCTCATGTAGCCTGCACAGACGTTTTTGTTCTTCAAGCCTAAATGTGTTCTGTTGTTATATAATCTGTAAAACATACGCGCCTACATATTGCCAAATTGTTTACCTTTATATTGACTGGTAAATAGCAGGCGAAATGTGACTGAAGAGCTTATTGTCTGCCCAGCTTCACTGATGTTTCAGGTTCGAATCACATGAACAAAAAGTGAGAACTCTTCCAACTTATCTTTGCGCTCCTTCTAAGTAGCCTTAACAGAATGCAAATACAATAATAAAGGAATATAACCAATACAATAAATACACTCTTGGGTAAGCGACAGATTGTACCTACAGAAATCATAAACAGAATGTATTAAGCTGTAAACTTCTCTGACATCATTTGAAATCCTGTCTCCATAATAATTCCCTTCAGTCAGGAACCTTCCTCAATATAACCACTGAGAGAAGATCCTAAAAGGTCAAAACAATCAATTTAATGACACAAAACTTTTGTCAAATAGAGCTTTTGTAATTATGTCGCCTCATTTTATTATTTTTAGCCTTTTAGCCTCATTAAGCAATATAAAATTTGGATATACATTGCTAATTCATTCATCTAGTAAAAGCAAATCATAATACGATTCGTAAAAAGGGAACCAATTAACCAACAAACAACAATAAAACCATCTTATCCAAACAGCACCAAACTCAGCGGGAAACAAACCTACACTCACTGAGTGTATGTTCGTCTATTCGTTATTATCGCCGGCCGGCAGCCCGGCAACCACAGTGACGACTTTATTGCCGCCGCGCCTAGTGAATAGCGTCGATATTGGTATCTCAAACGACAGTAAATTGCCTTTGCGGCCGAAGCAAGCGGCAGCGGTGACGCAGAGACTGACCAATCTAGATCCAGAGCTGTGCTGAATTGAGAGCATCTGGCGGACGGGAAATAAGCTAGATAAATAATATGGTGCAGATGTGATATTGACACGCGAGAGAAGAGAGAGAAGAGAGAGAAGAGAGAGAAGAGAGAGAGAGAGAGAGAGAGAGAGAGAGAGAGAGAGAGAGAGAGAGAGAGAGAGAGAGAGAGAGAGGAGAGAGAGAGAGAGAAGAGAGAGAGAGAGAGAGAGGAGAGAGACAGAGACAGAAACAGAGACAGAGAACAGAGACAGAGACAGAGACAGAGACAGAGCAGAGACAAGAGACGAGACAGAGACAGAGACAGAACAGAGACGAGACAGAACAGAGCACAGAGAAGAGACAGCGACAGGACCAGAACAGAGACAGAGACAGATGACAGAGACAGAGACAGAGACAGAGAAGAGACGAGACAAGAGACAGAGACAGAGACAGAGAACAGAGACAGAGAAGGACAGAGACACGAGACAAGAGACAGAGACAGAGACAGAGAACAGAGACAGAACAAGAAGACAGGGACAGAGCAGAGAAAGAGACAGAACATAGACAGAGACAGGACAGAGACAAGACAGAGAGCCAGATAGAGCCAAAAGAGGAGAGCCGAGAGCAGATTGCCAGAGAAGCCAGCGAGCAGAGAGCCAGAGGCCAGAGAGCCAGAGAGCCAGAGAAGCAGAGAAGCCAGAGAGCCAGAGAGCCAGAGAGCCAGAGAGCAGAGAGCCAGAGAGCCAAGAGAGCCAGAAGCAGGAGCCAGAGAGAGCCAGAGAGAGCCAGAGAGAGCCAGAGAGAGCCAGAGAGAGCCAGAGAGAGCCAGAGCGAGAGAGTCACAGCCGCCCTGACGCAGGACTGCGTGGGCTTTGACAACCCATTACTCACACAAACCACCACACCTACATTCTGAACATCAGTCCGACCATTCGAACTGTCAGAACTTCGAACAGCTAGTCATGGAAATGTCACGTCATTTCATAAATGCAAAGCAGCTGCTGACTTCACACGACTACACACATGAGACGTGGCCGTATGGACGTGACGTATGGACGTGACGTATGTATGGACGTGACGTGACGTGTGGGAGGGACAAACTGCACGCCATGCATGCACACCCGAACTCGCTGGATGATCAGCACGCAATTTGCGAATATTTTTGTGTATCTTCTATCTCTCTCGGTACTACCAACATCCCTATCCCCCACTGCTGACTACACTCATCTCTCCCTCCCTCTCTCAATTTTTATCTCCGTTATTGTTTCCCTCTCTCCGTCTGTCCATCCCCCTCTCCCTTTTCTCCGTCCTTCTCTCCATCTTTCCCTACCCTCTCTCCTTTCCCCCCTCTTCCCCTCTCGTTCTCTTCCCTCTTCCCTCTTCCCTGCTCTCTCCTCTCTCCGTCTTCTCCGTCTTCTCCGTCTTCTCCGTCTTCTCCGTCTTCCCTAGTAGCACACATTATTTTCACGACGTTGTGACAACGTTTTCACGACGTAATTACGTCGTATGAACGTTGTCCTGACGTTATCAACGTTGCCATGACGTTGTGAAAACGTTATGTGCTACTAGGCTTCCCCGTCTTCTCCGTCCTCTCCGTCCTCTCTCGCTCTCTCGCTCTCTCGCTCTCTCGCTCTCTCGCTCTCTCGCTCTCTCGCTCTCTCATCGCTCTCTGCTCTCCTTTCTAATCTTGCTCTATTTGCACTCTCGCTCTCTCGCTCTCACTCGCTCTCTTGCTCTCGCTCTCTTCGCTCTCTCGCTCTTTGGCGTCTTTCGCTTCTTCGCTATTTCGCTCTTTCGCTCTCTGCTTCTCTCGGCTCTCCTCGCTCTCTCGCTTCGATCGTCTCTCGCTCTCCTTCGCTCTCTTCGACTCTCTCGCTCTCTCGCTCTCTCGCTCTCTCGCTCTCTCGCTCTCTCGTTCTCGCTTTCTCTTGCTCTCTGGCTCTCTTGCTCTCTTGCTTCTGCTCTTGCTCTCTTGCTCTCCTTGCACTCTTGCAACTCTTGCTCTCTCGCTCTCGATCGCTCTCTCGCTCTTTCGCTCTTTCGCTCTCTCGCTCTCTCGCTCTCTCGCTCTCTCGCTCTCTCGCTCTCTCGTTCTCTCCCCCCACTGTCGCCTCGTCTGTATACGTGCCACCGAGTGGCGCCTATGTTGTCGGAGGAGGTGGGGGGAGGTGAGAGTCGTCCTGATATACCACGGTATTGGGAACCAGGGGCGATAACACCACATCCCTCGACAAACAAGCTCATACTCCGGCACAGACGCCATCGGTCGGGCGTGCCCTGATCACGTGTCGTGTGTCGCCATTCCGCTAACAAAGGCTGGGGAGGCTGGCAAAGGAGGGGATGAAAGGCTGAGGAGGCTGGCAGAGGAGAGGAGGAAAGACTGGGAAGGCTGGCAGAGGGGGATGAAAGGCTGGGGAGGCTGGCAGAGGAGGGATGAAAGGCTGGGAAGGCTGACAGAGGAGGGGAGGAAAGGCTGGGGAGGCTGACAGAGCAGGGAAGGAAAGGCTGAGGAGGTTGACAGAGGGGGGAGGAAAGGCTGGGAAGGCTGACAGAGGATGGAGGAAAGGCTGAGGAGGCTGACAGAGGGGGGATGAAAGGCTGAGGAGGCTGACAGAGGGGGATTAAAGGCTGAGGAGGCTGACAGAGGGGGGATGAAGGGCATGCTGACAGAGGGGGGATTAAAGGCTGAGGAGGCATACAGAGGGGGGATTAAAGGCTGAGGAGGCTGACAGAGGGAGGATGAAAGGCTGGGCAGGCTGACAGAGGGGGGATTAAAGGCTGAGGAGGCTGGCAGAGCAGGGGAGGAAAGTGAAGGAAAAGGCAGATAAGGCGGCAGTTAGAGCTGTTCTACATGGCTGAACTTTGCATTGGCCTAGCCGCCCTACAGCCATGGTGGCACAGCCACAGCCATCCACTATTGGATCCAGTGGGAGAGGGGCTTTAGTTACCGCCATATCGTCACAGCCACAGCCAGCTACTAGTGGATCCAGTCGTCACAGCCACAGCCAGCTACTAGTGGATCCAGTGGGAGAGGGGCTTTAGTTACCGCCATATCGTCACAGCCACAGCCATCCACTAGTGGATCCAGGGGGAGAGGGGCTTTAGTTATCGCCATATCGTCACAGCCACAGCCAGCTACTAGTGGATCCAGAGGGAGAGGGGCTTTAGTTACCGCCATATCGTCACAGCCACAGCCAGCCACTAGTGGATCCAGGGGGAGAGGGAATATGAGTTGAGAGAGAAAAGTTGGAAAGCACCTGTAATTATAGTGTCGATTAATTAATAAATAATTAACGTGATTAATATTAATAATGAATCATTAAGCCAATTAATAATAAAACCAATTATTTCTAGGAATATATAATATACTAAAACTTGCATACCAATACATTTTACATCATTTCAGACATATTCAAAATCTTTTCAGCGCAATAAACCATCGTGAAAACGGCTATTAGCTAAAATTTGTGTACAATATTCGTTCCTTTTTAAAACGCAAAAATAGACCACCTCCGCGTCAAGACATTAGGTACAAAATATGACGTCGTGTCACGGACGTCATCGCTCTTCATACCTCTCCGAGAAGTCTGGCGTTATTGATTCACCGCTGCCACCTGCATAAAAGGCGACGCCACTGCACCTGCGTCTCAGGGCGAAAACGTGAGCCAACATGGTACTCCCCTGTTTACAGTGTCGGGTGGATTGCTCACTTTAGCTGGGGTTTATTATGACTAGCTATATACTCTTCATCGATATATGCAATAAATGATGCATCGGTTATCGATTGTATCGACCCATTTTTGGCTGGTATTTTCACCAATAGAAAACATGTTACCTTTACGTTTGTTTTTAATCGTTTTGTTGTCGTCAAAGCTGCAGGGATCTGCAATAGATAAGGAGATATTTGTCTCATCAAGTTAAACTTTTGTTACATTACAACAGACATGCACATGGATCCCGGATCCAGCTGAGATCTGGATATCTGTGTCATATGTCCCGGGATCCACATGGGACACCAGATCCAGGTACACAACAAACCGAGGAATCCACAAAGATCACAGGTAATTATATATTTTTATCGTAGGATCTACAATTTACGCGGAGGAATCCAGGAGGATCCCAAATATTCTTGCATGTTATGCCGAGTGATCCACTGGGATCCCAGAACCAACTTTGGGATCCGGGCACAAGTCTGGACTACATGCCTTAAGATTAATTTACTTAAAAGTTTTACCCACGAGGGAGAAACGACTCCAGGTGGTAAGATTGGGCCCTGGTAAGATTGGCCCTGGTGAGACAAACTGGACTCTTGGTAAGATTGTGCCCAGGGCCCAATCTTACAAAGAGTCCAGTCTTACCAAATGCCGTGAATGGGTAAATACGGCATATTGATGCGCCGGCCTGTACAAATTCCGGAACTGGGGATCGAACCGGGAATATTTTATCATCAGCCTACCGCTTACCGACCAGGCTACTTCGACAACGAGAGAGGCCGAACCATACGATGTGCTTTAAGTGCAGCATTCTGAGCACTCCATTCACGGCATGCCGTACTTGCGCAATTCACGGCACCTTGATAAGATTGGGCCCAGGGGAGCCGTCAGAGCGTTTGACATAAATATTATGCAATATGGTGGCCTTGACATGTACCTGGATGACGGAATCCAGCAGAGATCCGGATTGATGTGTCCTGTGTCTCGGAATCCACATGGGTTACCAGATCCAGGTACACAATAAGCCGAGGTATCCACAAAGATCCAAGATCCTGCTTTATTTTATGCCGTTTGATCCACAGTTTACGGTGAGGGATCCAGGAGGATCTATTCTCAGCTCTGCATGCATTTTACGCAGAGGGATCCACTGGGATCCAAGATCTTCATGCATTTTATGGTGAGGGATACACTGGGATCCCAGATCCAATTTCGGGATCCAGGCACAAGCCTGCATTACAATAATGTTGGTTACAATAAACAATAACCTATTGTTATCAATAGGTACTCCACATTATTGTAATGCAGGCTTGTGCCTGGAGTATGCCTAGAGGATACATTTTGGCGCCGAAAAAAATATATAGCATATTTTTAACTTAACTTTGCAAAATAGATGTTCACGCGCCAGATACGGAGTAATCAATCTGTACTGGCGAGAAGAAGAAAAAAAACAGTGGACAAAGTTCTAATGTCACGTCTAACTTCCACGGTATGAGGTGTCCATTAGGTTATTGTTGCGTTGGAATGAATTTATATGCTTATGGAATGACTTATAAACCACTTATGCTAACTCGTACTCGACTCTTTCTTATGCTAACATCCTGATCAGAAAATATTAGCGTCTGACACCAAAATGATATTGGCAGTACCATCGATAAAGGAAAAAACAGCTAAGGCCTCGTCGCTAAGATGGCGCTGGAGAACGTGTTGTAAGTTAATGTTTCACTTCCAGGCTTTTACTAAGTGAGATGCCTATTATGTCGACGTTTTTGTAAAGAGAGTTACCTATAGTGTTTTAGATGGCATGGTAATATAGGACTTTATGCCGCCTCCCTATCGAACTGTGCAATTGTGAAAACGAACCAGTCGTCTTAAAAGGAAATATTCACCTTTATTTTGTTCACAATAATTTATTAGGCTTCTGTTATGGTATTTACCATTACGGAAGCCTAATTAATTGTTATGAAAGCTATGCTGCGACTCTGCACCAAGGAGGCACCGTTCAGAAGTCCTCAGGGAGATATGTATCTTCAAGTAGACGGTATAGCAATGGGATCACCACTGGGGGTGCTGGTTCGCGCATATCGTTGTTAAAACAAGCCGCACGTGTACGCCCGGTATGTAGATGACATATATGTGGATGTCGAAAATGCTACTGCACTGCAAGAACTACAACGACGCCTTGAAGATAAATCTGGACTCTGCTTCACACTGCAATACAGCGTCAACAACAGAATCAATTTTCTAGACGTGGAGGTCGACAAATTAAAAGTAATAAGTTTGGAAAAACATAGGTAAAAAGTAAGTATGTACATACCTAGTGTGCTTTATGAAGGTCACTAACAAGGTTCTCCTTCCCTGCGTCCTATATGTAAACAAGCCATGTGGCCAGAAATAAGGCAAGTGCGCCTAGATGCGTGACAACGTCCCTGATTGGTCAATGAAACAAATCGCCGGCACTAAATAGGTCGTCGTTCAAGCGCATCGATGAGCTTCTGATGTTATTGCCAGTTTGTATTGTTTGTTACTTTTGGGGGAAAACAATTATTTTTCATGATTATATATAGCATAGTTTTATATACAGTCAGAGACAAAATTATACAAAACTCCTAATGTTCAAAATAAATGAATCAATTATGCAAAATTGAGGGTCGCAACCATTAGCTACAGCCGCCGTAAAAGCGCATCGGTGAGCTGCTAATTTGGTTACCTTTGTATTCAATGGCTATTAAATGTAGAGGATCGGCGGGCCTATAATCACAACAAGCACAAAGCAGACGCACATTGTATTTTCCACTACATTGCGTACAAAAGCAATACGGGAAAAGCCCGCAGTTTGATGAGGACCAAAAGTACTTGCAAGTACCGGTCGTTAAAAGTGTGAAACGCTTATCAACTTTAACTTGATATATCTTTCGGTAGGATAGTTGTTATGCAAATTGTGATCAATCTCCAATATGTTTCGGTCTCGTCTGTCGATTTCAAGTAATACTTGCATTTTTGTGGGAAAAGGTGACTACTTCCCTTTAACTACATTAACGCAAACTTATGTGAGGGTGGGACAAACCACTTTACTTGGTCGTATCGCTCACCATTGCATATTGATTGTCTCTCTGCGACGCCCCCTCCCCCTCATAAAAAAACGATCACCTCAGCTGGACACATCAAATGAGCAAGCTCTTCTAACCCGGCACCCTTGCCATTTCACACTCAGCTTCACACCGAATCTGTTCCTTCACTGAAAGAGCGTCCACGTGACAAACCTTTTCAATATGCCAGCTCCGAAAAACCTGGGACACCGCGACCTTTGTGCCGGCCCGATCATTTCTCTGCCTCACGGGGAGAGGGGGCGGCAGGGAGGGGGCGGCAGGGAGGGATGACGCCGTGGGAGTAAAAGCGATAGCTCACAGCCCGGCTCCGAATTGAACCAACTTCGACCACGGGCCGACCGATATTGGTCGCCTCGGCTGACCGGCACTGTGGGGGACACCCCCGCCCACCTGTGGGACCTCCCCCCCACCCACCCAACCACACACACACAGTACAGGAGGCCGGTTTTCGCGCCGGAGAGAGCAGCGTGTGATGGAATGTGACACGCGAGACTGGCTTCATTTCCATGGACGACTAAGTGTTCTCGATTTTATATATTATTATGCTTCGTTTCATATTTTGTGCGGGTGGAGTTGATTGGCTTTATATATGCCAGCACAGCAGGAGATTTGCATAGTTTGGCGGCAGTGGGAATATCCAGCAATAGTGAGTTAGTACTGCAAAGTCTCGGCCAAACCCTACTGAACGGGCGGATTACACTTATTGCCTCCTCAGGTAATCTTTCTGACTAATGGGTGCAGCGACAATGTAAATGCTTTATTCAACTTATTCAACAGAACTTTCAATAAGACACGTCTACAATGTACCCGATGCATGAGGTCCGCCACGGGGGGGGTCCCCATTTTTTAAATAACTTTTAACATTACGCCTATGGGCATTGCATGGACATAATTCACTTCAGAATTACTCTGTCCCCCCCCCATTTACGTCCCTCTGGCCCTGTGGCGGAGCCCCTGACCCGATGCTACATAAATATATATTTCGGTAGGATAGTTGGCATAGCTTCGGGTGAAGGTATGCCAGTTTTCACGGCGATAACTAGTGTTTGAGCTAAATGTTATTGAATGTACTATATTCAGACGTCGCTAACTTTAAAGACGTTATATTCAGGGGGTGTTGGAACTTCATTTATATTGGGGTTGCATCTAGGCTCATCAATGTGGCACCATATTTTTTTTGCGGCGTAGAAATTCTTACTCTTAAATATATGTATATGAATACATGTATTTTAATATTTGCCTGCCAAACGGTGACAAGCCATTGTTTCCATCCAGAGCTTTTGATTGCGACCATGGTCACCCAAAATGCTTTCAAATACGTAACAGAACATTCTTAGTGAGCTAGAAATGTATTTTTTCTGGCAAAGTTCAAGGTCAAGGTCAGGTCACAAAAGGTTACTATCTGCAGAAGATTTTCGAATGTCATGCAACACATGATTGATGGTCTATTTTATGCAAAGAATTCGATGGTAATAGTCATTTTAACATTTGAACTCAATAAAGTAAGTTTAGTGTCAAGCTCAAGTTAGTGTCAAGGTGTTGTCAAGTTCGGGTCACAAAAGGTCAAATTTGACATGGATAAATATAAACAAAAAAGGCATGTTTAAAGACCATTTTATCCACAAATAAAATGTCGTCATTTATTTTGCTTTATATTGTCCAATAAAGCAAAATCGATAATAAAAAATGCGTCATGAGTTAAAATACTTAAGAGAGCCAGTCAAAATAAAATAATGTTTTG
>VOPJ01016544.1:0-50147 GCA_014673585.1 Semibalanus balanoides
TACCAGAGAATCAGGTGAAATACCAGACAATGCGCAAAATACCACAGAAGAAGGTTTTTTTTACCAAAGGAAAAATTACCACCCATATATATATATATATATTATATCCGTTTAATGTAACATTTTATAATTCGAACTAAATTGGATTTACAGCGTTCTTTTAAACTTGCAATTATAAGCTTCATGTTTGTAAGCAAAAATATATTTTTGTGTAGGTATTGGATGGATGTGATTGCGTTTTACAGTTACATCATTTGTATTGTTTAGCAGTTAGCACTCTTTAGTTTTGACGTTATGGCGGTGTAATGAAGACAATATTATCAATTCGGCAGCATGTATAATACAGACGGGCTTTTGCAGCGAAATATTGGATTAAAATATAATTTTTTACATGCATTTTAGAAACGGTACAATGGTCTACACATTGGTGTTCATTTCATCGCTTCACGTCTCATAGACCTGCCGAGCACTGATTTGAATCGTGAAGACGTCATAAGCCATGAATTTGCGCTCGTATAGCCAGTAACTTTGCACGTACCACGCGCCACTGATCGGCACACGTGCAATCGAGATTGCAATCGAGATTGACCTTTTCAGAGGTCAATGGTGGTCACTGACCTCCGATGACCTCAGATGTCTTTTTCGTCTTCTTTCCGCTTCTAGTGCAGTTTGTGCCGCTGATTTCAATTCTATGATCCATTTTGCATGATTAAATGTTCCACTGCGGTGCCAAAGTGAAAGGTCAACCAAGGTCACTGATCTCAGATGACCTGACACGACCTTTTTTAATTTGACACAACTACATACGTCGGGCGGATCGTTTCTTCACCGATCTGTGTTTGACCCGTGTCTGCGACTTTTGATTCCCGAGATATAGGTCCGGTATTGCAACGATGTTTTGGAGGTAATTTTGTGGACACAAGCAGTTTTTTCACAAGCAGCAGTTTTCACAAGCAGTCAGGGGTGTACGTGCGCACGTGCAGTGTGACCCAGAGATTGACCTGTGCAAAATTGCCAGTTGTGTGGTATCAAACCACAACCAAACTTCAGCTTAACCCTATTCCTTGCGGGGTCAGATTCTGCTCCCCCCCGGTAGTTTTTTGCTTTCCGCTTCTGAACCGTTACGTGCTAGTCGTCTTGAAACTTTCGTGACTTTTCCTAAATACTTCGAACGACGCGTGTTCTGTGAAAATTTTGAAGGAAAAAAATCTGTTCAGCAGAGGCGGAAACAAAGGCCTGGTGGTCTATGTTTTTGGGGAGGCAGTTACGAATGCGGTTGTGCGGCGCACACTTATTTCGTATTTTGTGGTGCATTAAGTGGGTCAGGATTCAGGAACGATGCCACTGGAATATACGAGTGCCACTGGAATACTCGTACATAATAATTACTTGGATTGTACATATTTTGGGGCAGTGCAGAGGCTCACTCAGGTACATACAATGGGAGGCGATACCCACCGTCAAATTATATTACATGGAAGTGAAGGGGCAAATACCTGGCTACTCCCCAAACATTTGGCTAGACCACCACTCATCATTTTTGTGGCGAGCCCCATGTTTGGTGTCAGCTTCGGCTGGCTTCAGAACCCTCGTCAGTGTAGGGGTGAATGCCACCTCCCTCGGTTTTTCTAGAATGACTAACGTAAATATCAACTGATCGCAATGCAAATTTCACTACCATACTGTACTTCAATTTGAAACATACTCTGAGAATTTCGAATTTTTTAACCCGTATGACCTATGACCTTTGACCTGTTTCTCAAGGTCGTTTTGGCGAAACTGGCGTCCCGTAGTAACGATCCTTGAAACATGTGCAGTTCCCAAGTGTTTGTTGTTCAGGAGCATATGAAAAGGTGTTTCTAGGTGACAGTTATGACTTTTGCAGAGATTGCAATCTCGATTGACCTTTTCAGAGGTTAACGGAGGTCACTGACCTCCGATGACCTCAGATGTCTTTTTCGTCTTCTTTCCGTTTCTAGTGCAGTTTGTGACGCT
The DNA here is from genome assembly GCA_014673585.1 of Semibalanus balanoides. Lineage (NCBI taxonomy): Eukaryota > Metazoa > Arthropoda > Thecostraca > Balanomorpha > Balanidae > Semibalanus > Semibalanus balanoides. The sequence continues at coordinate 1,996 of VOPJ01016544.1, forward strand.
GATTTCAATTCTGTGATCCATTTTGCATAATTATATGTTCCACTGGGGTCATGCAGTGCCAAAGGTCAACCGAAGTCACTGACCTCAGATGACCTGAAATGACCTTTTTTTAATTTGACAGTTTGTAGGTCATTTTGTGATGTTGATTTTAAATTTAGCGTCTATTTAGCATTCTAAGATGTTCTTTTACGATTTTAGCTCGATTATTTATAATTTTTACCCATTCACGATTTGATGTCATTTTTGCTTTGACATGACCTCAGAAGTTACATAATGACCCAGGACCTTAAATTTATATGTCAATGACTTCCTCTTGTCACAAGCAGCACGCTCGTTATTTTTTAATCGAAGCTCTAGCTCAATTAGGGGCCAAACGCCAGTGGGGGTCGTACCCCCCCCCCCCTACACGGTCACGCAGTGATCTTGCCGTAGACGGGCGAGGGCCAAGGTGGTTCTGTTCTACCCTTTAAAGGCTCTTAGTTAAATATGAGGAAGAGCCTGACGCGCCGACACTGCTTTCACCATACAATTGTGGAGTTCCTGCTCAACGACATAATTAATCATTTGACGTTCTTTGCAGACTTGACATTATCATTCAAGTCTGCTGACTTATTTGGACATAGCGTTGGTTTTTATTGTTACCAATCGCATAGCAAGGATAGCCAAGGACGAATAGTTGTTAGTGGATGTCATAAATATATGTGGTTGTAACAGATTGAAAACAAATGTTTACATGAATTAAGGGTTGAGCCCCGGGCGACTCAACCATTCTCACCTTGCCGGGTTGAAAATCAATCAGAGCTGTCATGTTTTGTAACTAAGCGGAATTTAACTACCGAAGGACATTATTGAACTGAGAACAAGGATACTTGGTGATGGATCTACAGGGGCGGATCCAGCCCCTCGGTTGGGGGGGGGGGGCAACTTTTTCCGGCAAAAAGGTAACCCCATTTTTTTCTCCACGGATTTGGGCTTTTCACCTTATTTGGCATTGGAGATTAAAAAATGTGATTTTTTCCGAAAAAAAATCGGAAAAACGGGAAAAATCAGAAAAAAAAACTTTTTCGTTTTTTTGGGTTAAAAATCGTGGAAAAATGACTTTTGAACACTCAGAACACCATTTCCATAGCATATACACACGTAGGTAATTAAAAATAACGTTTATCTCATACCAACTCGCAGGGGTGTCGCCGATAATTATTGAGGGGGTCGGCTGAAATGACGAGAAACGTATATTTCGTTTTTGTCTGCTGTGCATCCTTGCAACATTTTAATGTATATTTCCATGTTATAATACGCATTTGTTTGATGTTAGGTGATTTAGGTGTTTAAGGGGGCGATTTCGCAGCTCATATTAGTTCGCGTCTCGCCTTTTTCGGAACTCGCGCCAGGCCATGCTTAACTTCTGTAGCCTAGCTTAAATTAACCCTCGCCTCAGGGGGCCTGTCACGCCTCCGCTGAGTTTTTTCTGAAATCACTTTTTTACTCATGCGTTTACATTTGCTAAATTTCACTTAGGCTGATTGACAAACAATTATTCGTATGCTTGGCAAAATTTCACTAATGGTTTTCGAGTCATTTGGAAAAGAATAGATGGCGTTTTAGTGACGATATAGTTTGGTGAANGCTGGGCCAGAACTATGACTGCGACTGACGCCAGAACTATGACTGCGACTGCGGCCAGAACTATGGCTGGGGCGTGACGGTTTGGTTTGGTCACCGCGGGGGCCGGTAGCAGGCGCCCCCGGTAGGCCTGCTGCCGAATCCCATCCGCCGATCACCACAGGCATGCAGAAACAGACGCCGTAGGTATTAGAAGCAAACTTCTGTTCGAACCAGTATGTGGGCTTTAATTTCCCACATTCAACGTGATAGGCGGGGTTATTCGCTAACTCCACTGAAACGCTGTCACATGTAGGCATTCGTGAGATATAGATATGAAAAAGCACAACTTAAACCAGAAGGCAAAGGGCCGGGTAACTAAGCGTACGGGACAATGTGGGCCTGTATCACGCAGCGGCTCTGGTGGGGAGACCACGGAGACACGGCCGTCACATAGGCTCTGGTGGGGAAGACCACGGAGGTACGGCCGTCACATAGGCTCTGGTGGGGAGACCACGGAGGTACGGCCGTCACATAGGCTCTGGTGGGGAGACCACGGATCGCTGTCAGACGTATAGCGTCCGTCGGCGTCACCACCGTCACTTAAACCATTACCAGTACATGGCGTATCCGCCGGGCCGTAATAGGTTTCATATCGGCTATCATTCATCACGTGGCTCCGTAGAAGGTGTCTCGAGCATCCGCCGCGACAATCCTAATGTGAGAAAATGCGGTTTAATTAATTTTGTGCGGTAATGAATTTTGAAGGTCGCTATGGACGGAAGCGGCCACCCGGCTATGGAATCAATGTCAGGCGGTCGGCAACATTTATTAATAAGCGTGTGATTTATCATTGATAAAATTGTTTTCGGCTAATGGTCAAACGTGGCGTACCATATCTCATGGTCAGCGCCGTAATGAAATCATGTCCGGACAGGCCATTAAACACAAACTCAGAAAGACGCACAACGCACCATATGTCACACGCACGGAGTGCATGTGAGAAGACGACGAAAAATGAGACAATAAAACGGCAGGACGAGAAGATCAAAATTAACGACACATGGTTTATCTTTCGGCGCTAACGCCACAGAGACAGATAGTGGATTGTGGAGTGTAACAATAGACATATGTTGTCTGAGAAATGAATGATCTACCAAGAAACATCGCAGAAGTGCAGCTGATGTTATATTAAGCGTGTATCGCTAACGCAGAAACTTAAATCACTCTACAACATGTCAGTTTTGTCAGTGATCCCCTTCCGACACTCTGAATTTGACGTTGATGTGACGTTCCGATAACGTTCCGTTCTGCTCAGTCGTCGGGAGCGACGAGGGCAGTCGTCGGGAGCGACGAGGGCCGTCGTCCGTACCCGCCGGCACAGCCCACCCTCCGGCCGGCGGCCACACGACAAGCCTCGTCCACACGCCACTTTGATTGATAAACATTCTATAATTTGATCATCAATCATAACGTGCCACCGCCCTCCAAATTCAGCGATTTTATCAGTCCTAATCCATCAGCCCCTATAAAAGATTGCCGGCCGAAGTTGTGAAATTGAGTCCGGGGGCGGCGGCGCGGCGGGCGGCGGTTACTCGCGCCGCTGCCCGCCTCTGAGCTGTGGCCGCAGCGAAAGGCACGTCAGAATCGATCACCGACAGCCGGCCGAGACGAGCCGTCCTCAGCTCACCCCGAGCAGAGCACAGCCACCGCCACCTGGCCGGTGACGCCGGTGACGCTGGTGACGCCAGTGACGCCGGTGACGCCAGTGACGCCAGTGACGCCAGTGACGCCAGTGACGCCGGTGAGTGACGCCGGTGACGCCGGTGACGCCAGGTGACGCCGGTGACGCCGGTGACGCCGGTGACGCCGGTGACGCTGGTGACGCTGGTGACGCTGGTGACGCCGGTGACGCCAGTGACGCCGGTGACGCCGGTGACGCCGGTGACGCCGGCGGGCAGCATCAGTCATCCATCAGCGGGTGACACGCCGGCCCCGGACGCGCTCCGCTCCGCCGCCACCACAGACCATCGATCGATATATCGCGTTCCGCGCGGCACCGTCATCCGTGACGGCCGCGCTGCCGTGACGCGATGCCGTGACGTGCTGCCGTGACGCGATGCCGTGACGTGCTGCTGTGGTGGGCTGCCGTGACGCGGTGCTGTGGTGGGCTGCCGTGACGTGCTGCTGTGGTGGGCTGCCGTGACGTGCTGCCGTGACGTGCTGCCGTGACGTGCTGCTGTGGTGGGCTGCCGTGACGTGCTGCTGTGGTGGGCTGCCGTGACGTGCTGCCGTGGTGGGCTGCCGTGACGCGGTGCTGTGGTGGCGCCTCCGTCACCGGCCTCGGAGTGCTGGTGTGGATCAAACGCGAAACGGCATCCAAGTCGAGCGGCAGTCGAGATACACTGAGAACGGCATCTGCACCGAGACACCGTATAAGAGATCAACGCATTTCTGACATTGGCCGACAGCGTGTGTTTGAGTCTCGATGCCTTTACATGCTGACCAGACCAATCACAAAGACTATACCGAAGAAGTAGCCTTCACCTCCGACCGACTCGCCAAGCCTCATCAGAGCGGCCTATCCCACAATTATGTCCCAGCAGTACGGTAAATCGGTCCCAGCAGTACAGCAAGTCGGTCCCAGCAGTACGGCAAGTTGGTCCCAGCAATACAGCAAGTCGGTCCCAGCAGTACGGCAAATCGGTCCCAGCAGTACGGTAAATCGGTCCCAGCAGTACGGTAATTGGTCCCAGCATACGGCAAATGGTCCCAGCAGTACGGTAAATCGGTCCAGCAGTACGGTAAGTTGGTCCAGCAGTCGGTAAATCGGGTCCCAGCAGTACGGCAAATCGGTCCCAGCAGTACGGTATCGGTCCAGCAGTACGGCAAATACGGTCCAGCAGTAGGCAATCGGTCCCAGCATACGGCAATCGGTCCCAGCATCCCGGTAAATCGGTCCAGCAGTACGGGTAAATCGGTCCCAGCAGTACGGTAAATTCGTCCCAGCCGTACGGTGAAATCGGTCCCAGCAGTACGGCAAATCGGTCCCAGCAGTACGGTAAATCGGTCCCAGCAGTACGGCAAATGTCCCAGCAGTACGGTAATCGGGTTCCACGCAGTACGGCAATGTCCCCAGCAGTACGTAAATCGGCCCACAGTCGACAAATCAGTCCCAGCAGTACGGTAAATCGGTCCAGCAGTACGGTAATCGGTCCCAGCAGTACGGCAATCGTCCCAGCAGTTACGGTAAATCGGTCCCAGCGTACGGCAAAATCGGTCCCAGCAGTAACGGTAAATCGGTCCAGCAGTAGGCAAATCGGTCCCAAGCAGTACGTAATCGGTCCCAGCAGTACGGCAAATCAGTCCCAGCAGTACGGTAAAGTCGGTCCAGCAGTACGGTAATTTGGTCCAGCAGTACGGCAAATCGGGTCCCAGCAGTACGGTAATCGGTCCCAGCATCACGGCAAATCAGTCCGCGAGCAGTACGGCAATCGTCCCCAGCACGGTAATCGGTACCAGCAGTACGGTAAGTTGGTCCCAGCATAACGCAAATCGGTCCCGCAGTATGGCAATCCGGTCCAGCAGTACGGTAAAATCGGGTCCCACAGTGACCGGCAAATCGGTCCAGAGTACGTACAGTTGGATCCCAGCAGTACGGCCAAATCGGTCCCAGCAGTACGGTAAATCGGTCCCAGCAGTACGGTAAATCGGTCCCACAGTACGGAAATGGGGGCGGTCCCAGCAGTACGGCAAATCGGTCCCAGCAGTACGGTAAATCGGTCCCAGCAGTACGGTACATCGGTCCCAGCAGCCCTACCCGGCGGCGCGAGCGTGCGTAAAGGTGTCTGCATGTGAGTGTACTGTGCGTGTGTGCGTGTGCGTACGTGCGTCGTCCGCCCATCTCCGTCCTTCGTCACGCGTCACGGCCTGCCTTCGTCGCGCGTCACGGCCTACCGCCGGCGATCGGATCCTGTCGTGCTCGCCCAGCGTCACACACACACAGACAGACAGACAGACAGACGGATGACGGTCCGCACGGAGACGGATGACGGTCGCGGCTGACGGCGCCGTCACCCGGCGCGGCCCGGAGACGGATGACGTGTGGCGGGCCCCCGCCGTGCCGCCGGCGGTCGCCGATGACGCCGCGATGACGGCGGTACCGGTGACGGTCGGCCGTGACGCTCCCGGTGACGGGTCAGTGACGGAGCAGGTGACCGATCACTGGAGAAACAGGTGGGCAGCGGGGAGATTCGGCCTCCTGCGGTGTTCGTGTGACGTTTTCGGGAGCGTTGGACACACCGATTGATGGTGTAGGTATTGCTCAGTTTTGATTACAGATCAAAAAATGAACTAGAATCTTGCAGTGTGGTTGGAGAAGTTTTGACAGAATGCATGCATCCTGACTGAACGGTATGTTCTCCAGGGTAGCAGGTAACAACATACTAGTTTGTAGCAAGTTTTCGCTGATTTGTTTGATCCTTTATCGGCGGCCACGCATTGATACGGCCGCGTGTAACCCGACACCCCAGCACTCGAGAGCACCAAGCATTCGAGTGTTCTGCTGCATTTCAGAACTCAGCATCATACTATCATGATATCATGACATTTGCTTCCCACCGCGGCACGACCGGACGTCTCCAAACGTATTACGAAAACGGGCAATTTCCAGACGCCCCAAACTAAGGAATGCCCGACTTGAATTTATACATGATTAATGATGTGTAATCAGCAGGTGCAGTTCAATAACTACCAGTACGCAGGCGGCCCGCCAGCCGTCCAGATGGTATACGGTCACCGCGACGCAGAAGTCCGATCCGATAAGTTCCGTTTCAGACATCATCTGCGCTTTCTTTACGTCTGAATCGGTGTGAAATCGAAACACGCCGGACCCAGCCGAGCCGAACTGTATCAAAATATAGGCATTACCGCGACCGTTAATCGCCTTCCAATACAAATCGGCGTGACTAATGGCTTCCCCGTGCGGCGGCCGATCGGAGCGGCGACCGATCCACACTACACTGCTATTACGTCCCGCCATAGCGGTGAGACAGCCGCGGTAATGTGGAGTCGCGTGGAAAACGACAACGACCGCATCGCGACAGGAGGAAGAGGCAGAGACGGGCAGGAGTGTCTCGTCATGGCACACCGCTGCTATTTGGTTTCAGAGCGGCCTAAGGCCCCCTCTTTTGGCTGGATCAAATTTTGAGTTAGAGTGTACTTTTTCTCACAGAGAGAATCGCTGTCCATGGGCCCGGGATTCAGCAGTCATATTGACTAAAAACGTCTTTCGAATAGGTTTTGTTATGTCTTCAACTCATGGGTTCTGAAAAGTTCATACACGGGGCCATATGGACCAAAGAGTTTGCCGACTTTGGAATTTGTCTAATGTGTGTTGTTTATCACCAATAAATAGATTTTGGGCATGAAATAAAACCTTACGTAATGTTCTTTCACGTGAAGATAAATTCAGAAAAATGTCTGCCATAGAAAACAAATCAAATATATTTTAAACCTTTATTACTGACATAACAATAATGTCATTTTTAAACAAGCTGGGGAAACGAATGCTAAGCTACGGTCACGAGCATACATAACAGCTACAGATACGAGTATATATAACACCTTTGTGCAATTGCACATGTGTTCCTAATGCATGTCCATAATAGCTGTTTTCACGATGGATTATTCTGCGCGAAATGTTTTAAAACATTTTAAAATGTTTTTACATGTTATAGTAGTAGCCGCTTTCACGATGGACTAACTTGCGAAAAAATGTTTGAACCCTCGCCCTTCCTGACCGTAGGGCGAGGTTAAATCATTTCTCGCAAATAAGTCCATCGTGAAAGCGGTTACTACTAAAACATTTTAAAACATTTTAAAATGTTTTAAAACATTTCGCGCAAAATGATCCATCGTGAAAAAGGCCTTAATATATATTCCACGGGGACGAGGGCAAAAATACTTTTTTAAAGGTCATTGCGGTTATGTGGTTCGACCGATTTTCATGCAACAATTTTCTTTAACTTGAAATATACTGGTCTTCAATATATAGAAAGACAAGTACCAAAATGAAAAATAGACGTCCTCAGGAGGATGAAAATAGGGGGGATTTTCTGGATAAACAAAATGTGTTCTGTTCCTGATCTTTGGGACCGTATGAACATCGCATGTGGGCATTATTGATTATTTGTTGTAATTTGTTAAATGTAATAGATTGCGCATAGGCGGATCAGTGCACCATACGTGTAACTTTTTTTTTGTGTTTTTTTTTTTTTTTTTAAATAATCTTGCTAATTTGAAGTTGGACCTAATTTGAGGGAGGGTATCACCTTTTCCATTGTTAGTACCTGAGTGTGAATGTCAAAAATATGTACAACCCCAGTATTTATGATGCATTTTGCTGTGTGAAAATGTTTCTGACAGCAATGGTACATGTGTCACGCGACATACAAGACTGCCTTGATAAGGGATAGGATATACGCACAACAATAGCCGCAATAGGTTCAACACCACTAAAAATATGCTTCAGGTCGACTCGAGTTACTCTGCGTTTGCTCCATGATCTTTGTTTAAGAGAGACTGTTTTGGACAACAAACTCCATACGGAGTGCTTACTATTCAAGTTAAGGTGAAACGGCCACGAAAGTTCAAGGAACGCGTTCATTGCCAGGGTGCAATATACTAGTTTAAGCAGTCCCGGCAATGCGAATAACATGTCTCCGGGAAGGGGGCGTGTAGGGGTCTATATTGTTAGATGGGGTGCGCCGCAACAGAAAGTCACAAATTACTGAGATCTATTGTATATAGTGAACGGGGTGTGAGTGCGTATAAGACCAATGGAAATTCCGTACTCGAGGCAGTTTTCAATTCGAGTGCGTAGTGATCGGGATGAGGGCATTTCATCCGGTAAAATTCGTCATCGAGGCAGTTTTGCAATGGAGGTGTAGGTAGATAGCACAGGTGGTTAATGGTGGTGAATCTAATAGCACAATTTGTGTGGTGAACAACAAGGTACCGTGTACGGATAATGTGCATAGCTCGCGTCTCAGTGGCTCTGTGTGCGCTAGTCACCCTCCTAGATACTCTGCTTTCACATGGGGCTGAACAGACCTTTGCGGTAAGTAAGCAGGTGGATATTTTGAATCGTTTAATCATACACTATATATATTTGGAGCGATTCGTTTATTTGATGAGTGCCTGGGATCCTCCATTTCGTCTCTGCTGAGGAGCAGAAGGTAGTTGAGCGGAGAGAGTGTTGCCGTGAGCGACAGGAATACAAACACATGTCTTATCGATAAGTTTTTCGGACTTCTCGTGCTCATAGAACTGGACAACGACGCGCAGAATAAAACTGCTATCTCGCACAACAAGAATCAGGACTAAATACCAAAACGGCGGGAGGCACTGAGTGTGCATATGGTGGGAATAAATGTAATACTGCATCTAACGTGGTCCCTCTTCTCGGCATTACTCGTTGTGGTGGCAGGAAACGAAAATGGGCATGATGCACAAGCTAAAATTCGATGGGTCCGATGCGCCTATTGTTTACTACGTCAACAATATGCAGCGTGCGTATTCGTCTCGAGTGCGGGCGTTCATAGCGTGTTGAAGCGGGAAGAGTTTATGACCTGTTCGTGGAACATTACCAATATTCTGGCACGGCACAAGTGTGCTGCATTGATGAGTAGCGCTTGTATGCAGACTCTGAGTCGTGAGAGTGAAGCGGCGCCAGAAGAGCGAAGTTGCGACGATCATAGTGACCCTCACAAGGGATCTGCGTCGATCGGCAGAGTGCAGCTTGCAAAATGCGGATGGCGCACTAAGTCGGACGCAGGAGGCCAGCACATATCGCATCACGGCGGATGCTGGTTGCTGATCTCTAGCGATCTTTGATCTTGGGTTTTTATTGCATTCGAGCACATCTTTTGGTAGAGTGGAGTAACATGCAGAGCCGAGCACTCTCTTAACTAGCCTTCAGTGGGATAACACTATTGCTACACTCTAAGTGTCCATGTTTGCAAAGGTACAGAAGAAAATTCCATATATGTGCTTAGACCTAGATGCAGTCATGATGCGACAATTCCATTGGCACATTAGGTCAATCTTGCTGGTCTCTCGCTACTCGCGTACGTGGTCTAGCTCGGCGTGCAACCAGGACCGGGAAGGGCTCTCGTATGCCATTTGCGATGAGAAAGTGTTTCGTGCTCAAGTCGCAGGGCAGGGGTCTGCGGCTAAGTAGAGTCTATGTGAACGTGGCAGCACCATAGCGGCAATAGCGTACCAGAAAGCGAGCAATAAGTCGCCATTGTAGAGGAAATTCGCCTCTTCATAAGCTCAGCTCTCAGCAATACACGATCGTAGACTCTCCGTGGGGAACGGGAGGGCATTGCCATGAGAAAATTCGTCATCGAGAGCTGTTGCAATCGATTTTATGTGATGATACGGAGCTATGCAATTGCATGCGCGTGGAAATTCTGTTAGCATCTGAATGTGTTCAGTTGTTAGGCTAATCGCTTACCTCATCAGCCTCGCGCAACTCGCACGTTAGAGACTTGGACCGAGGGCGTGGTGCCAAATAGGGCCATATTAGTGCTGGCAAAATACTCCGTAGTAGTCTATGGTTTGCTCGAAATTCTCGTGTAAGTGTAATGTTGAAAACGGAGAAGCAATTACGGAGCCCATTGTCTCCACCTCGACAACATACGCGATGGTGCATTTGAATTAGCGCTCACCTAATTGCCGGAACAATGCGCTCGTGAGGCAATATGTAAGACGAAATATAGCAAATTCATCATATTTTGCACCCAACGAAGACCTTTGGATTATATGATAATACCTACAGAGACATTCATGTATACTTGGTCAAAGGTTTGCGAAATATACTCGTTCCCAGCACGTTATAAACGACCTGTAGCGGTGAACTGCGCATAGTAACCGGTCGGGCATGGCGTAACTTATATAGGTACTATATCGTCTACATACGAAAGACTTCATGGTCTTTTTTGCAATTCGAGCGTATTGCTCAGTGTTGTAACGGTACGCAATGGAGAATGGACAAAATTCGACTATGTTGCGAATTTTCCGTTGTATGTGAGGAGTTTGACAATATCCGCCGTGGAAGATTTCTCACACATACAATATGGATATCAAGCCGTTGGAATACAAAGAGTAACGACAAATTATTAACGCCATAGTTGCGCGCGAATAAGTGTCGATCATGTAGTGACGCTCTCTGCAAGTCTCGATGTTAGTTCTGGTTGGCTGACACATCATGTTGTTGGCCAAAGGTGTGCACTCTAATTTGTCTCTCACTGGCGAATATTATTATGAGTTTGCACTAGTTGTGTTCTTCTGGCTGTAGATGAAGTAACACGCGTCATACTCGACATGGTTCTAGTTATGATAATAAATCGTGAGTTAAAATAAATCATTTATCCGTAGAAATATCGACAGAAGCAGTGTCTATTTGCCATTGGAAAAATATATCTCATTGTAGTGCATGATTGAATGGCTCTCACATTACTGGCGACTTTCAGGTGGTGAACGCGATACCGATATGTAGGTCTGTCGGCGAATTTTTTTCATATTCCCACTCTCGAATCAGGAGTACTGGTTAGATCTACGACATGGTCTTCAACGCATCTTTAAGCTCAATACAATTCATCTTAACTGAGTGATCAGTGACAGTATAGGCACGTTGAGAGGACGGCGTTAGCATCCTCATGAGTGCTATCTTCTCTCTCCGATAGCCCGGGGCTCAAAATCCTCTGGGCTGGTGGCCTCGCATGATAGGCGCAGTCGATGGCCCCAGCTAGATAACAACCTGCGGAATCAGTTGGTTAGGAGAGGCCTCTGTACAGCTACGAGCCCTGATCTCCACAAAATGCAGTTGACAGGTCTATTGGCTGTAAACTGCACCAAACAAAACCAAACATATAGGACAAGGGAAGCACGAGTGTGCAGTATGCTCACAGGGAAAATTCACATTGGGGCTGGTACGCTCGCGGAATTTGGAGCGAGGTGCTAAATTCGCAGTTTCAATACAAGAGTTTGCGTAGGAGGTATTCCTACGGATTGATTTTAGGCCTTCCTTTGTAACTTAATGAAACGTTTAAAAACAAACATGTGCCTTTGATAAAGGAGGACAGATTTTATGCTCCATTGTGCTGAAATTTTTCGCTTCATTCTGGAAGGCAGTTATAGTCTCAATCGATTTGCGTCCTCGTGAATTTCGCCATTGAATAAGAAGTCGGGGCTTAAAGATCTCTGCGCCTCCCAACACCTGCGTCCTCGAACCACACTCCTCTCAGTTGCATTCCGCTAGATGGACAGAGATATGTGAGCAGAGAATCGTGTCAGTGACCGTTCAAATGTAAGGTGCGTCACATTGAGGGAGGCGCGATTGCCATGTATGTGCGCAATATTTCTCACTTATACATCTCTCGTGAGGATCTGTTGGTAGCTGACTCTGTATTAGTTCTTTAGTAACTGGTTAAGATAGACAGAGCGAGTCTAGTTGCCATGAAATTCTACGCTTAACGATGCAGCGATAGCAAATGTGTTGTAGAGCAGAATACAGGTTTATGAATAATTCCGTGTTAAGCAAGTGATGGGCCATTGTATTCGCGACTAGCTTCTCTCTGCACGCTGCTCTACGTGGTGAGAGCATTCCGACCCCTTATAGGTGAGTAACAGAAGTTAGTCATTGTCAACAATACGAAGATAAAGATGGTGCCAATCGGTACAACCATTTTCGGAATTCCGAATTTGTCCGAAGACCGATTCGGTTTTATTGTCGGATCGAAAAGTTATGCAATGATAGTTTACATCGGGGGAGACATGGGTAATACTCGGACATTCCCAATGACTCCGAAGGATGCTTATGTTGCAAGTACACATCTGCGAGTAAAGTTTGCTAATTTCGAATGAATATGTGTGTATATTAAGTCGTAGACTATGAGTGAGTGGATGCTCATAGGTCTGTTCCGGATTGAGGTGAGTACATTTACGTCGACATATCTATATTGACATAGTCATATAGACATGTCGCAGTTTAATTTATATGGTGCAGACTCTCTCTGGAATGATACAACGTGTGGATGTTTTACATTACCATATATACGGCATTTTGTATCTGTCCATTTGTCGAGAGAATATCATTACAATTCGAGTGCGAAAGCCTGATTATGTCAATATTTAATGCGGTCACTCAGATGAATCTGGCTCGGGACGGACAGCGAGCTGACCGAGTCGATTTCCGTCCTATGAAATCATTCGTCATCGAGGCAGGTTTCGGAGCAAATCGTGGACAAGTAATTAATGTGACAATCGACTGGCACCACAAGAAGAGGCATATCGAGACCTAGTTGACCTTTGTGATGGATATTTCGTCATGTTTCGTTGGCAGTTTTTCTCTAATCGAGTGGCGACGTCTGTCTCAGTATTCTAGTCCGTAGACGAGAAAGCTCAAGGCAGTTCCTTTAGGCTCATAATTTACGTTCACCATCAGGCTCAGAGTTTGCGCAAACTCGAAAGGAGAGCTTTATAACATGACCAACGCGGACTGCCCGGAAAGCGAGAGTTTTTCAGATTGGCTATCTCGTCGACATCAAGGCTGTTTGCAATCTGAGCGTCTGCGTAATACATAGGACAGGAAAACACCATTGGTCGCTCAACTAATGTTGTGAGCATGTAGACATGTGTATATAGCTGGAAATTCGTTACACTCTATGCGAGTTGTGAGACTCATAGTCGCAATCTCAGAGCTGACTTATGCGAGCAACCCGCGCAAAATTAGTTTGTGGTGCAGACAGAGAAGCTATATCTGCTACATGGCTATTTCCTGATACATCGATTAGAGCTTATCGGTATATTCACAATGAGTCAGTGGTCTAGTTCGCGCATAAATATGAAGGAAGAGACAGATTTGTCCGGGCACGAATGGGTAATACGGGAATCCTGATTCACCAGTTGCAACCTCTCTGCACTCCCCCCGAGCTATCATATGTGCAATCGAAGAATGGGGAGGAATTCGTCTATTGGAGGTCCATGTGTCTCGATCTGGGAAAAACTTCATTTCACTTCACGTGACAGTCTATAGTAATTTTCAATATAGTCATTCAAAACACGAATTGCTATGAACATGCTGCGTCTAAAGTACCAAATCTGCTATCTGCGAATTCACATATCCGCACATTTGTTGAAAATTGCCATCCATACAGACATATACCGCGTTTCAAGATTTCTGCCCGCACTTGTGCGAGGGGGTGATATACTGAGATGTTACGCGGGCCCCCCTCAGGTGTTTTTCAGGAAGTAGCGGAAAAAGGCGCGAACGCGCTCAGCGTCGCCGGCCAAATTTCGAGGCATTGCCATGTGACATTACTCTCTCGATTTCGAGGCAGTCTCTGACTAACATATTACCCACACTTGAGAAATACTAGTTTTGGTCTTGAACGAGGATCATCTCGAGGGTGCGCAGATCAGACCAATGAGGGATACTTCTCAATTTCAGAGTGCCATACATTCTCTTACTACGAAAGATGCTTGTAGCGTTCGATCACGAGCCACAGTGCTTTTCGTAGGCGCGTAGAGATTCTGTCAGCATGCGTATTCATGAGAACAGTTATCAATAAATGCCAGTTCTCAATTCGTGGATATACTCCGGGAGATTTGTCCGCGTATCGGATTTTATCGCCAAATAAGGTGGCAAGAGTTGCTAACTTTCCGCATAGAGCGGTAGACATTGTGAGTGACGATAAGTGCAAGTTGGAGGGTAAAACTGTGAGAGACATGCTTTCTGCCTCTCTCAATTATAGACGCAATAATGCGTATTTGTGCGAGGCAGTAGTTTCTTAATTCTCTGTCGAATTCATTTGCTATTTTAGGCTCAATATGCTCGTGAAAATGAATCGCAAGGTGGCAACTTGTTGCTCAGTGATCTCTTCATAAGGTATTGCTGAGGTCATCTGAGGTCATCAGCAATGATTTGCTAATAACTCTTGAGTTAGAAAAAGAGATAAGACGGATTTAGTTGACACCTAATGTGTTCGATTCTAGCCTGGCCGCGGTTGCCCCATATGCAACATGACCTACCTGGGTCACAAAGTGACCTTGACCTGAGGTCAAATTTTGAAGTTTACCTTACCAGGTCACCGTATATATGTTCAAACAAGCGCATCAATGAGACAAACACGATGGCGTCAAAATGTTTACCCTATTCTTTCTTTTAGGGTGACGCTATTTTCACGAAAACCGTTTTGCTAAAAAACAGTATGTTTGACTTTCATGACCTCTGGAGCCTAAACTACTTGATTCTGAGATCCAATTTGAAGGACATACATGCCGATTGAGGAAATTTCAATGGGCTATCAATTGTCTCTGTAATCGTTTGCCTTCTAGCTATCATTAGTTTCCGAGATAATCCGGGGGTTTCTGGAAAAGGAGTCCAAAAGAGTCCTAAACCGGAAAAATCTACCTTTGCGTGACCACTGGTGACCTCAATTGTGACCTGATGCAAGAAAACACTGAAAATACTTTTCGATAGACTTGCCTGAGCTATCTAATGCCGTTTCCGCTAGTCGTACGTTGCTTAGATTTGGAGATTCACGGGGGCGGCGGAAATCAAACCCCCTGCAGTTCGTTGTTCGCGCGAACCCCTGCAGTTGCGCGGTTAGATTGGCTTCGGAGACGAAAAATCACTCAGCGTTTCATTTATAAGTTCTTTGTTCATGACATTGCATGTCCTTTCGGCTCAGGAAGAAACAATACAATCGTGATTTGCTTCCGTCTACAACTCTAGATTAAGATATTTTGCCCAGAAGATGGTCGCATTGTCAACGGTACCAGGATGGCATATACGGCCTCTAAAGACACAGCAACTAGATCAGTCTTGGCACAATCCAGCATGCTGAGTGCAACATAGAGACACCGAAACCAACACTCCCAGACAAACAGCAACTAGGAGAGTGACGGCGTGTGGGGAACGTCCCCACCGGTACCTAGCATACACATTACACAGTGGCAGGGGTGGAACTTTATATCTTAGGGAGGGCTAGAGCCCCCCCCAAATGATTTCAAATTTTAGCATTAGGCCTATGGCGTTGCATGGGTAAGAACTGAGTTTAAAACTATCAAATTAACACTTACCCCCCCCCCCCCCCGAGCGATTTCATAAAGCTCCGCTTGTGCACAGTGGCCTGCAGTAGACAGCCAGCCGTCGCCTGGCTGTCTACCCCGCTCCTGACATCTCCACCGCCCCCGGGACCGCAGAGCGACATCCGGCGACAGAGAGAGCTGCGACACCAGCCGAGCGTCACAGGGCCTGGGGACCAGCGACACCAGCGACGCGACAGGCGCCTGGGGACCCACAGGCGACACCTGTGAGACGCCATCCCCGGCAGACAGCCATCCCGCCTCCCCGCAGCCCCTCTCCCGCCGCCCCGCCGCCTCTCATCACATCAATGGGTGTTTAATACGGCCGGTGAGACGGCCGGCCGGCGCACCGCCACCGTTCACGGCTCCCACGGGCACGCTAACAACAAATAGATACACAGCCAAACAGGCTATCTATGCAAATGGACGCCGCCAAGTGATGCGGCGCACGGACGGCGGCGGAGGTGGTGGTGGGGCCAGCGGTGAGGCGGTGGGGCCCGGCCGCAGTAAGACAGTGGTGGGGCCCGCTGTGAGGCAGTTTGGGTGGGGCCCGCAGTGGAGACCAGGTGGGGTCCGCTGTTGAGGACAGTGGTGGGGCCCGCGGTGAGGACATGTGGGCCGCTGTGAGGACAGTGGTGGCGCCCGCGGTGAAACAGTGGTTGGCCCGCTGTGAGACAGTGGTTGGCCCGCTGTGAGACAGTGGTGGGCCCGCGGTGAGACAGTGGTGAGGCCCGCGGTGAGACAGTGGTGGGGCCCGCTGCGAGGCAGTAGTGGGGTCCGCTGTAAGACAGTGGTGGGGCCCGCTGTGAGGCGGTAGTGGGGCCCGCTGGTGAGACAGTGGTGGGCCCGCGGTGAGACAGTGGTGAGGCCCGCTGGTGAGACAGTGGTGGGCCCGCGGTGAGACAGTGGTGGGGCCGGCGGGGAGGCGGCGGCGGTGGTGACGAGTCAGTCGCAGGAGGCAGACGCACCGCGGGAATCGGGATGTTGAGGCCACGGAGGATGCGCCACAATCGGCGTTCAGCTGAGCATTCGTGAAGTATCATCAATCGCCAGCGCAGGCGTCAAGCACTGTATCCGTCCTTAGCACGAGAGCAGGTCAAAGGCGTAGCATGACTTCTATCGTGTTAGTCCAGCTCGGAACAGTCGCACATAGGGCCAGGTCCGCCAGGACGTCTCAGATCATCATCTAATGATCTTTTTAGGGGGTGGACGCGCCGATTACTTGTTCATTTGGCCCCAAGTTGTGTTTTGCCGGCTAGAGTATCTAAAACAAATCTGCATCGCATAGGAGCTAATCAATGGACAGCAATGGTCAACGGACCGACAGGAGCTGACAATGACAGCGGCGGGTTCTGTAAGTGCAACCATGAAGTGGAGGCGCCTCGGCTCACGGCGGCCGACAGTGAGCCCACTCGATTCACACGTTCAGCGTTCGGCGAGTTCGGCAGTAAGGCACGGGAACATCGCCCACACTGATAGCTGAACAGATGCCGGGCAGAATTACCAGCTGAGCTGGAACAAGAGCCCGCTGAGTTGGAGCTAAGTACGTGGGTGGTGCAGGTCGGGATGACATGCAATCGACTCCGTTTGCCACGCAACGATCGAGTATTCAATATGCTGCAGAACAAATATAGCAACAGGAGGTTAATAAGCATCATCGACGAAACAAGCATGTTTAAAACATGGGTTTCGAGAAAATCAGAATCCATTGCGCATAAGGAATGGCATTCTCAGTTATGATAAATTGTGATATTTTTACCCGACCATACAAGATCTTTCCTTGGCGAAAATAACTTTTGCATGTCGCAAACGTCAACGCCACTCTGAGCGCAATCAGACTCATCACTTTGCCATTATCTTCTCTCGCTGCGAACCAGTACCTTTATCAGCGGCTTCACTCTCCGCGTGTTAATGCATTAAGACAAGATAAAGTGAAGCATGCAACCATTGATGCAATCGTTTAAGCCTATTGACTACGCCCTGCAACGCAGCCGCTGTAGCGAGCAGATCAGTAAGCGATACCCATTGAGAGCGCGGCCGCTTGCCGCCTTCTATAGATCGCTGAGCTGGGAAAATGAGCTGATACCAGGGAACCAATGTCAAAAGATGAAAAATGCCGCACAACCCAGAGCCGTGGGCCTAAACAAGCCACTACAATACAAACTTTAGCTGATCAGATACGAGGCATCTGCAAATGGAGAGACGACATCGAAACAACTGATGATGCAAACTGGCATCGGCAACTGGAGGTCTTACTTAAAAATCAGAAAGCCGCGACTTGCTTGAAGGGCATCCCGCCATACAAAAGACAATTGTATACATTATACTTGAATAAGTTGTAGAAGAATTACATCTGATGTCATGTAAAATGATGCACCAGACGCGGGCGGTTTCCCTGAAGTCTTCCCAACTCTATTCCACCCTACTAGTGTTTCGATTTTTCGATGAACGTTCGTGGAGCTGTTCCTACCACACATCTACACACATTCCTACACACATTCTACACACATTCCTACACACATTCACATGTACAACAGACATTCCATTTCGTGTGTTGCTCACACAGCAAGGATGAGAATCCCCTTATTTTTTGCATTTGGCCTCAAGCATCCGACATCCGGCCGACTCGACTCAGAGAGCCCTCCGAGTCTCGAGCTGAGCCCATGACGTCCTCAGAGACGCTCCGGCATCATTCCGGCATCGCCAGGAGCACTCCTTCCACCTCTACTGGTTTTGAGTGGCGCACCGCCAACGTTGGCCTCCGCCGGGGGCCACACGACGCGTATTACTTGTTCCCCAGCGGCCAAACCGCACGACCACTTGAATACAAACAAGCGATTGGTCTGAATACGGCGGGGACTTTGATGCGAGCCGCCAACCGCCGCGCGGGCTGCCTCGACTCGCAAGGTGGCTAATTTCACCCCTTCTGCAGCCTCGAGCGGCGCACCTTGTTAGTCAACAAAAGCTGATCGCAGCCGAATGCCTCCCCCTGCTCCCCGACTCCCGGGAGAGAACTGATGCAGAAGCGGGTTCCGAATCGGCACGGCTCGACGCACCGACACGACGCGCGCCGTAATTAAAATACCAAACAGCAGATCAAAGCGCGCGACCATCGGCGGGCCTCGAATGGCGACGCGACCGACTTTGATCTGAGCGGCTGGCGTGGCGTGATTAACGCTCGCGCCCAAGTGGGTCGCCGAGCTGCCGGTCAGCGGCGCGTGCTGCGCGGACCGATTGCGCGTTCGCCCCGGGCGCTGGCAGCAGAAGCCGCCTCAGGCCTGATGATCGCGCGCTGATAACGCCGTGCGGACGCGCCACATCGGAAATTGATGCGCCGCTCGCCGACAGAGGGCCGCACAGATGCCCGAGTCAAAACAAGGCCGTTAGAAGTGGAGGAGCTGATGCTGGCTGGGAGAGCCAGAGATGGTGTGGAGCGGGGGGTAATGGTGGCAGATGATTAACACGGATGCAGGACGCAGTTACTATCCGGTATAAATGGGTGTGGTGGCTTCAGATTACGATGAGTACAGTATGACGATATTGCTAAGCGCTGCATATTTGAAGAGAAGCTGAAAGCAAAATTTGAAGTTACAAGAAGCAAGAAGCAAAACTAAAAATTGAAAAGCATTTGCTCTTTGTGGCAAAAGCCAGAATGTATAATGGAAGCATATTGTGGAGACGATGTGTCTGCTCTTCCACCCTCGGATGTGTGGGTCAGCCAAACGCAAGGGCGGATCCAGGGGGGCCAAAGGGGCCATGCCCCCCCCCACAAACCACCCAAAATCGGCGCAAATTTGACACATTTCCTGAGTTTGTCGTAAAACTAAGCAACTTTTACTAGAGAAAGTTTGTTTTAAATCAGTTATTGATACATAAGCAAGCGAACTCCGATCAGTTTTCAGAATTATGAGATAATTTTTGGGATTTGCCCCCCCCAAACTGTCAAAATCACACTTTCTGGATCCGCCTATGGCCAAACGCCGGTGTGAAGTAAAACGGGCAGTCTGTATTGGGCCGAGTAGTTTTTTTTAATGCAACACATGGAGGGGCGTAACACGCGAGTAAAAAGGTCTCTGTCCATGGCAGAGCCACGGCTTTCCGGTACAAAATTACTGACTAATGTAAGTCGGTCGGCCGAGTTGCCAAGGGCCGAGACATTAAAAAATGTCTGTGCTTCAGTATGGTTCAACCCCAATCGGTTTCATCTAGATTGCGTCTTTTCACTGAAGTTCAGCAGCAGACAAGCCATAAAATACGATATACGAACAACTTTGCTTACCTGCATCCTGTGTACAACAATCAGTCATCACATTGCTGATAATGTATTCTCATCAGTCATCACATCAAACCGTGGATAAAATATGGCTGTCACTATAGTCACATTATTTTAAGTTGAATGTTGAGTAACTGGAGCCTTTTCGAAAATAGCACGCGCTATATGCAAGTTTGATTTACTGACAGATACTGGTGCGAGCCAAGAGTGATAGCAACACTGGTGCAGGCATTGATTCTGTGCTCTGATGGTCCAAAAGAATAAAAAATAACACATTGTGTTAACTGGAGAGAACAAAACTCTCTCGATTTAAAGTCAAGTATTATTAATGGCTAAAACAAACTAAGTTCTAACCTGTACCTTGCTTTGCGTCTTGCTATGTTAAAAAAACGGACACCAGACCATAGTCGGACCGTACAAAAACCATGACATCATATCTTTGGACAATCATTCACGGCATGCAAGCTCCAGTGTGCGTCACTCTTGGCCGCTCCAGTATCTCAAGAAATAACTTGCATATAGCGCGTGCTATTTTCGAAAAGGCTCCAGTTACTCAACATTCAACTTAAAATAATTTGACATAGCTCAGGCAGACCTCAATATAATGTCCATTTTGCATATCTGAGGAAGTGACAATATTTCAGTACCGGCACTATTTAGATACCGTTTACCACATCGATGTGACATTACGCTTGTATTCTCATTACCGAACGAACATTCTAAAAAAGCAAGTTTCTTTTAAATGCGCTTTGACTTGTAAATATACAAAAGCTATGGAATCTTCCAAACTGACCCAAAAATGGAGTGCATGATGGCTTGTCGATACCCCATTTTATCAGCAATCATGGTAATTACAACAGCAGTGGAAATTCGATGAAACACATATTTCAATAATCCTAATTAGTTCCCAGCTAATATTTTGCGTGGATTTTCGTCACAAAAGACTCGCTTCAAAGCGCATCGCTCGGCATGTAAAACAGCTCCGTTGATCTTCACTCAATTTCTTAAAACGGCTTATACATGATTCAGGCTCGCAATTTCGCTAATTACCCAGGGCATTGATGAGTTCAAAGAGAGTCACCGGAGCCTATTAAAACAACATCAAAGGGCGGCGATACGACGACTTTCGGGTGATTGTAAAAGTTGGAAGAAAGCAAACACGCTGAGCGCTTATGAATGAGAAGTTAGAATCAAGAACAACATTACATTTTGCAGCTCATTATGGCGAGCCCTAAGTCGCCAAAGTTCGGCAAACAAAACAAGCCGCTCTGTCATGCCACCAAAGACGACTGTGTAAACTCCCCTTTCAACACGCACAAACGCCTCAAACAAAATAATATTGCATTGCATTACTCATATGACCAGAGCCCTCTCAAACAGCTTTCCAGTGGTCGTTCCAGAGCACTTCAAAGCAATAACTATGTATACAACAGCTTTGAGCTTGCCTAAGAAAATATTGCACAAAAAGGAACTTCAGGATAAAAAATCACGACTATGACATCTACGTAACTCAAAAAGAAGATAGCAAAGAACAAGCGACATGTTTCACATATTTTACACTTAAAGGGAATGTTTCACTTCTCTGAAAGTTGTCCAATGTACGCCGCTTGTGGTCAAACATATGCGATACCAGTAATTGTGTAGACCCCGAACACGGATTCTGACATTTGTTTCTCACAAGACAGTGCTCAATTTCATGAAAAAAAACCTAAGTTTTAGTATTGGCTGATGACGTCATAGGACAGACAACTTATTTGGAAATAGCAAAAAACCTTCACGCCTGCAAATATTGTATGACTAGTGTAGGACTTAATGTTATAAGCCAAATGTAAAACAAGTCTATTTTTCATCAACATTTGATAAGAAAGGGATGACGACATCGGCTTTAAAGCGGCTACCCTAATACACTACGGGCCTTATGTTTGTGCGATGTTTCAGAACCAAAGCCATTCAAATTACTGTTCGATTAGGGACCCTCTGTGGGGTGTTTTTAACTTCTACCAATACTTAATTTCAATGGAATTCCAACAACCTTGGCCATCTCAACTCAAATCTTATGTTAATGTGAAACATTCCCTTTAAGTATTACGGTTTTTAGAGAATAGGGACGGGAATGGGGGAGCAAGGACCTCAACAGGCAAGTTAACCAGGTTGATGACCGTCATGAATTGGTAGCAAAGGTGGAATCACCCAACTTGCCTCATAACTTATGATTTGTTTTCAAAAGCATTACAAGAACTCTACAATGCTTGCAATAACAGGGGTTCATTTAAATCGACAACAATAAACAATAATAAGAAGCGGGTGCGTAGCCGCATATAACAGGGCCGTTCTCCGCACTCACTCCTCTTTCGTCCTACATGTGTTTCTCAGTCCCTCGTCAGTTTGTCATCCCATGAGCGCCGGAAGCGGGGGGACGGGGGACGGAGGCGACGAATACCTCAATAGTTTCGTATTTTAACATTACGCTAATGGAAGTGACATGGAAAGAATCGACTTCAAATATAACAAAATGTATTCGTCCTCACGAACTTTTCGGAATGGTGGCGACACGCTGGCTTCATCCCTCAAGTCTGTATTAGACTCCCAGTTCCACACAAATCGCCCACTTCCCGCCCCCCCCCCCCTCACCCCGTTCCGATCGGGCACCGACTGCAGTGCCGAGACTGAGCCCCATCGTCCCGTGTCTGGCCGAGTCCCGCGGCCTCGCTCCAGGCCCCACACACGACCGGCCCCGGCCCCCCTTGCGCACCGATCCTATCTGATTAAAACGCCCATCGTGACCCACCCCTTCGCTGTAAGCGCCTTTGGAACGGGCGCCGATGCTGTCCGGGATCGGCAGTATATCATTACCACCCGAAGCGGCGCGGCGCCGCGCGGTGCGGTGCGGTGCGGTTCGGCGCGGCGCGAGGCGAGAGACGAGAGACGAGAGCCGCCGAGGCGAGACGTCTCCATCTCCATCTCCATCTCACCGAGCCGCCGCCAGTCAATATAGGTGCGCTGGGATTCAATCGGAGGGCTCACCCCGCTCGGCGCAACAATGTTCGCCGGCCGCCAGATGTATTTTATCGTCGGTGTATTTACATAATGTGTGTTCGGTCGGGGACTGACGGGCGGGCGGCCGCGGCTGGGAGGTATGTGACCGGACCGGGCGACCGTCGATCGGGTGCGATAGGAGGCCGGCAGAGTCAGGGGTCATGGCAGGTCAGCCGGTAATTAGGCGTGTCGCGGCGCCGATAAATACCACTGAGTGTTTATGGTGTGACGGAGTGTCGGACGATGAGATATGGCCGCGACCGTCCATAATGTGGCGATTGCTTTAGAGCTGGAGCGAAAGCAACACAGCAAGAATGTTATCATAAAATCGGTGATCTGACAGCTTGTTGTTTGAAAATGAGGAAAGGTCATTCATCGCGTGGCTCCATGGTTCATCATCATCAACCCTGCAGACCGGCCAGAAGATCATTTGGCTACCCGATTTGCGCGTAGTCAATCAGAATCAATTCGGTGCAGCCTTGACGTTAACTCCACCTTGCCACCACAAACATCCCTCACTTATCGCACATCAAGCTGAAGCCACCACACCACCCAGCGTAGTCTCCACCGGCCGCAAACGTGTCGGCGAGATCAAACGTCGGCCTGCTCTGCTATGCCCTCATCATGTGCTTCCTGCAGCCACCGGCGCCCATAGCCAGCGCTCCGCGGCAGCCGCAGGGCCTCACCAGTCCTCTCGCCGGCACCCGAAAGCGCTCAATTCATTCCATCGAAGCCGCCCCGGTCGGGCAAATAGACCAATAAAACGCACGCCACCCAGATCACACAATTCGGGCCCCGATCAGGTAGCTCCGGCGGTGATAAATATTTCGAAGAATGTTTATATTGACTACGGTATCGCTGGATATGACCTCATCGGAAGGGCATAATCGATGGTCGCTGCCCGATTGCCGTCGATTTACAGTGCAGCTCCGGCGCGCCCGATGAGACCCGGCACGATTTACGACGCAATGGATAAGCCCCGACTGGAGGCTGCCAGAAATAATGTCATCCATAACGGAGGTTCGAACGCGGCCGGCGCCAGGGGGGCCGGCTGACCAGGCGAGATGGGCCGCCCAGCCGCGTGGCCAGATTATAAATGACCGTACTGGACAGCAGCTCGGCCACTCCACCGCCCCTCCAACACAGATTCTTCCGATCGAAAGGCGTTTTATTTCCAGTTCACTATCTCTCGATTGGGGAACAGCTTGATCATCTCCCAAGCGAAGACTTGTTTTGGAACAGCTGTATGAACAGCGCATATAAATAAAAACGATTAAGAACGTTTGTATCGGATACCGCACGGTAATGCTTTCTCAGTCAGGTAAGCCATCACATTATGTCTGCACTATGCAGTGCATGGCAACTTAATAGGATTCATAAGCAGGAAGATATTTAATAAACTCTGCTTACAACAAAAATATATCTCATCGTGATGAAGCTTACATGAAGTAAGTTCACAGACTAAAAAATGCAATATCAGCGACTCAATTACTGACTAGTCATCAATAACATCATGATCTCGTATAGCTATCGGCAGCATTATCCAAAACTCAGCCTACCAGTCCAGTCTGCTCCAAGGCGTCAGCGTCGCCCCCGCGCCCCCGCCGCCCCCGTGTCAGTTTTGTCACAGCGCGGCGATAATGGCGTCTCGCCGATCAAATGTCGGCTCTCGACCGGCAGCGATACCTGTTTTACTCGGCTCCGTAAGTGGATAGCACAATACTGGCTTCACCACTCTAATGACGCTGCAGAGCAAGGACGAAGACGGACAGCAGAAGCAAGACGAGCATCTTGTAAGCAGCAAAACAAGAGAACAAAGCAACAGACAAATCAGAGAGGCAAGAACGAGCAGACGGCAAAAGAGGAGCCAGAGAGGAACAAAGCAGAGCGAGCATAAGAAACAGAGACGCAGCAAGAGAGCAGGGACAGACAGACGACAAAGAAGACAGAGGAACGAGCAGAGCGGAGCACAGAAGAGGAGCAAGAACGAAACCAGACGGAGCAAAAGGATGCAAAACGGAAAAAGCCAGACGGAGCAAAGAGAGGACAGAGGACGACACAGAGGAGGACAAGAACGAGCAGAAACGGACAGAGCGCCGTGCGGGAGCAAATGATCAGGAAGTTCGGTAGCATGCGCCAGACGATTGTGACGGATCATCTGCGAGATGATGGAAGCACACACGACCATTAGCAGTTGCAGCATGAATGACTTTGTATAGCGTCCACCCCCAGCCAGTAATGACGATTGCCGTATAGATGGATACAACGCCCGCAAGACCCACTGCTATATCACATTAGCCAACAATGCAGTTTGAGACAAGCAACTGCAGAAGCTAGATCAAGAACCGCCTGGAACCATGCATAAACCAGCGGAGCGTCCGAACGGCGTGGCTTCACCCCGTCATTAACGTCCCGTATATCGATCTGATGCCCGCAGCACCGGCTCCGTGCTGCCAAGATCCCACCCAGGGCCTCCGCCAGAGCGGCAACTGGACAGCCGGTTTACCCACCACAGTCTAATTTGGTAATTTACGTGAGGCTGACCCGCTGTCCGCCTCCGAGGCCGGCTGCCGCTCGGATCAGTGCATAGCTTACGGCCAGGCGTCGATAATTAGAGATCTGAGAGGCCGCTGCAGCCCGCTCAGGTGTACAGGTCACCGCCAGGGTGTGACACGTGCCCGCGGCGGCAGCGGCCGTCTTTGATCTGACCGCCACAGACCGGCTATTGGCTGGTTTATTTATATTAGCTGATAACAGCTGTATACGGGCAGTATACCAGCTCGTGGGACGGCGGGGACAATGATGTACGGGCAGAGCAGAGCCGCAGAAGTTGCCGCATTGCAATGTGACGCTGATAATAGACATAACAGCTCGCGTAAATCCAAATCAATAAATAGGCAGCAACACACATGCACTACGAAGCAGGTCTTGCGCGTAGCAAACTTCAATCGGAATTGCAGTTAGCAGCTGCGAACTTAATTGCGTGATAGGAGTGATAAGGAGTGATGAGGAGTGATTGAGGATGATGAAGGAGTATAGAGTGATGAGGGTGATGAGGAGATAGGAGATGATGAAGGAGTTGATGAAGGAGTGATGAGGATCGATGAGAGTAGGCGCATAATGGCGTGAATGAAGGAGAGTGGCGCATTCCAAGCCCGCGTCGCGTTCACACCCTAAAGCGGGCCGCGGTCGACCACCTCTGAGAAATGGTGCCACTTCCAGCTCCTCTGACATCAAACCAACTGCTTACATCACTGAATATACGGCGAACTTCAAGTGACTGGTAATTCGTTCAGAGAAGCGGCCGCCACGAACCAGTCTCGCACGGCCGGACTGTCATTGTCGGCACGCTGACATGAAGGTGACGGTTGGCGGCAGTTCTATGGCTGGCACGTACCAGCGACATCTGCCTCCTCAATTACCGGTAAACATATGAGCTGATGGTGACACAGAGATAGGAGAGCTCTGGGCCGGATATCATAAGCCTGGTGTCACATATCTAACCCTAGCTCGACGCATGGCTCCTGAACGCTCCTGAATCCTCTCTCCTGCGCGTTCCAGCCCAGCAGCCCCTCCCCTCCCCGCACGTGACCTCGTCTGACGGAGGCCACTTGTGCGTGCTGCTGCTGTTGCTGCTGCTGCTGCTGCTGCTGCTGGATCACCCCGGGGCCGATATAGCCTGGGCCGTCAGTACTGACCGCACATACCATCTGCCGGCCTCGACCAGGCGCTACCTGGCCACCGCCACCGCCGCCGCCGCCGCCGCCACCAAATTATGACGCCATAAAAATCATCATCAAAATGCAAGTGTTATGGAAAATGCTTGCAAAATTACAGGCGGCCGGCGGTAATGGAGCACGTTAAATTAGTGTCTAATCATTGGCAGCGGCGGCTCTGAGATCAGTTCTGCTCGCGAGCATCGTAAATCGACTCAGAGCACAAAGCCCACTGACCGCCGCAAAACGGACATAGGAAAAAATGATAGAAACCTGCACAAGAATCTTGGAAACTTGAATTACTTGTAATTCACGCGAAGCGATAAAACAAAAACAGCGAACAGGAGACAAATCTTCAGCGAAAGGTCACAAAATGTGTGACGTTCCGAAACACTGAGTAACGCTTTTTTCATTTTCAAGTTTTTTTTTAAAGCAATAATCAGCACTAAAAAGCAGTCACAAAACGGGCGCCTGTTCCATCTTACGACACAATAGGCAACGCAACAGGCGTCGGTTGTCTGTGAAAATTGACATCACCTGAATCAAATTCACCCCCAATCGACCTCACGTCACGTGACGTAAACCATCGAAACGAGCTTCCATTACGAGAGTATAATGGAAACGTATCCACAAATCCTTTTCATAATTTGCGTCAGACACTTACCGTAGATATTTACCAAAGAAGAGCGTGGTTTATTCCTAAATATGAGATATTACATTTTTCACACATGGCATAAGAAACTGTCATAAAATGGCAAAATACATTGAATACAAATACAATTATATCGATGTTTTATCACACTGCTCATTGTCCCTACACACAGGTAGCGACAGCTAGATGACGACCCTCTCGCAAATTAGGCACCAAACTTATATGCCTGGTCGGCATAACCTGCATGTTGTGTTGTAACACCTCAGTACCACGCCGGCCGGCCGGAGCGGCTGGCCAGAGAGAGGCATGCCGGCGGCGGGAGCGGCGTGGAGGTGCAGTCGATCTGCCCTGCCGGCGCTGCACTTCGATAGACACTGATTACAGGTCATTATCGGTTCCCGGAGTATGAATGTGTGTGTACGCCGCTGGCAGCACCCCCGGCCAGGCCAGCGCCGGGCGTCCGTCGTAATGCTGAACCAGGTGAACACGGTGCCGGTGGCCGTCCGCTGCAGGCATACGGACGCACCCTCACACGGCCGACATGCACGCCGCACACGCAGCCATCGCGGCCGCGCACACACCGGCGCCGCTCACACGCGCAGTGCGCCGCACGTACGCGGCACACGCTGCCGGGTGTCCAGGGCAGCCAGGGGCATGCGTGTATATTGCTAATTGAAAGGCCCACCGAAGCAGTGACGAAATATGCGAGCAGGCAGTAGATGAGTTAAATAGCGATGGAAAGGCCATTCATCAATCTTGCACGGGTTCACTTAACATGATGGATTACAATGCACTCGGCTGCTAGCAGTTCCTGCAAGGTGTATAGCATATACCATTGCGTGAGCTGTGCATTGAGCATTGCAGGCGCGGATCCAGAGAGAGACGTGAGGCCAGAGACGTCCTAGATCCGCGCCTGAGGAAACACTTCAGCAGCGAGTAAGCCGTACAGCAACGAAAGGTAAGCATGTAAAACATGCAGTATATTAACTATCAAGACTCCAGGCAGAACAGGGACAGGAGACAAATTAAATAGATGGCGAAGGGGAACAGGGAATACATCAAATTCAAATCAAAGGACAAGGGAGAAATAAGCGTTCAATTTGCCTATTTGTTTCTTCCATAAAATCGCTGGCGGGAAGCCCAATCAAAGGCGAAGTCTCGAAAGCCATAACTTGTGAAACTTCACGAAGTAAGATGGAATGGAATTCGGAAACATGTCAAAGTAAAAATAGATTCAAAAGTATGTAGCGCACGATCTGATAGAGACTGAACACGAAGTGCTCCACAGATGAATCCCCAACGAAACAAAAACCCAATCCGAGGGGAGCAGTGAGTGCGACGGTTTGTGAGACAATACACGGGTCGATGACAAACGCACGGACCGAGTGTCGGTGATAGATGACGAGTGCCACTCCTCGGGCCTTTGTCAGCCGATGGAATAAAGCGACCATATATCATCGCCGCTTCCGTCGCATATTTCTTTGGCCATCGGGCGCGCGATAAATGGCTTACGGGCGTCGCCAGCGCCGTCTCCCCCCCGCCCCCTCCCACCACCGCTGGCCATCAATGGCTATTCGGTAATGGAGCGGGGGGAGGAGGGCAGCAGTGTGGATAAATCTGAGTGGGTCCACTCCCGGCAGCCGGTGAGGCCGGCCGTACATCGATCACTGGCGATCGCGTGACGCTCCGCCGTTCGCCGAGCGGTCCAGATGAGGTTCAACAGTGACCACCACCAGCGGCGGCAGCGGCGAGGGAGGAGGAGATGGATTTCTCGGGCAGAGCGACGCTCCAGGAGACGCCAGCTACCGAGGCGTTGAGTCACTGAACAGCGGCACAGGCCGGTTGTTCCGTTGTTGTTGGGTTGGATTGGGATGGAACGGGCTGGGTCTCGCGTGAGTTGGTTTTGACGCTGCGCGCGGCCGATCGGCGACCAGCAACTCGGCCGTCAGCCGAGCTGTCAAAAGATGCCAGCGCCGCCGACACAAACACGACGCGTCAGAGACAACTCTGGCGCGGCGGCGACGTAAAATGGCGCAGTGACTGTCTGCCAGCCGCCCATCAGCGTCAGCGGCTCAGGAAACAGCGCCTAACACGCCTCTCTGGCCGTCAATAGGAGAATTCGCGCCGATATCTTCGAAAGTCGGCCGGAACTGCGAATTAGCCGCTGCAGTGACGAACCCAACTTTGCGCGGGGCGCGGCGCAGGGGCAAAGTCGAGCTTGCCGCGCCGAGCCGCGCCAGCCGCGCGCGACCGGCCGCGAACCAAGAACCTCACGGCAGCGAATAATTAAATTACGGCCGATTCATTTTCGGACAGGCGGCTATATGGTAAAAACAGTTTACATAAGAAACAAAAGAGAGGGAGCGCGCCGGAGACACGTCACGACAAAGGCGAGACGAAGGCGCAAAAACAAAGGAGCCAACCAAGAGACAATAAGACGGAGAACAATGCACAGAATGAATTAATACACGCTCTCGCATATCCACCACACTAATTTCATCTCCATATCAAGCCAGCAGAAACGAGCGCGGCGACGGAGCTGGGAGTTTTCGCCGGCGTCGTCGCGGCGCGCGAGGATCGATTCTTCACGCACTTCAGATATGTGTGGCCGGTGCCAGGTATATGTAAAGCGCGTCGCGTCTGGCCTGTCGTCATTAACCGGCCTGTTCTTCGCTATGCGACCGGCCTGCATAATTCAATGCCGGTGATTGGCGGCGACGTTTGACGCTTCCCGGTCGGAGTGGGGGGGGGGGGGGCAGACGCGTCATGGGTGGCGGCGCTGCGTCCTGGATCGCTGATTAAAGTGGCTCACATGGCTCGGCTTCAACGACCGACCGGCCGACCGGCCGACTTGGGCAGCGGTCCCTCCTGAGGAGAGGCGAATAAAACAAGACATCATTTTTCGTTTGGACGCATTCGACATGCGCCAAATACGATCTTTTAGAACTAAGTTGTCTTTTAGTTGCCCATTTGAGTATTGGCATTGAAAAGCATACTTCTCCACTCTCAAAACTCGCTCAGATTCTTGCAGAGACAATTCAATGATCCTTCAATTCAACATGACAAGAGACTACATCTCGCATTTATTTTTTAACGCGATATGTATCTTGGACACATTTCGTGTTTTGGAAGTGCGTCGACACCTATCACCATTTTGCTTCACAAGACTGTTATCTTAAACTGTCAGGTGATGATCTAAAAGTGCACTTAAGTCTAGCAAAATGTATCACAAAAAC
This sequence comes from Semibalanus balanoides, assembly GCA_014673585.1. Classification (NCBI taxonomy): domain Eukaryota; kingdom Metazoa; phylum Arthropoda; class Thecostraca; order Balanomorpha; family Balanidae; genus Semibalanus; species Semibalanus balanoides. Next base: position 32,668 of record VOPJ01016544.1, read on the forward strand.
GACATTGAGATTCTTGAACAGGCAAATGCGCTAAATCTTGTATTGCTCTCCTTGTACGTCACCGGGAATGTTGGAATAGTACATTACCGAACTGTGGCATAGAGTGAAAAAAAAGAAAAAAACTTCTCGAAACTTTATTTTCAGAAAAAAAGTATTTTATTTGGCAAACTTGCAACATCTTGACTCTTCCGAAAGTCAGAAGTCAGAGTCCTATTTGCATAACATGGACATAAACACACCCCCCCCCCCCCCATTCTCGTTAGCTGCAGCACTGCGCGGCTGCCACGCCTCCTCTGTTCCTCCTCGCGGGACGTCTATCAGGACAACCAGCCGCAGCACGCACTGTTTGTCTCTCCGTCCGCGATTGTTCCGCGATCGAGATAAAACCCCGGCGTCAGATTAGATGCGATGATACAGGCGGCGGCAAAAACTGGCGAGCCGTCACTAATGAAGACGGATGGCGGCCGTTATTGGTAAGAAGTGGCTACATGTGCCGTGGAGCCGCGGCAACTCGCTGACCGATCGCACTGCAAGATTGCAGCGTTATTGCATCGGCGGCCCCGAGCACAAATACACGCCGCGATAATGCGCGCCGCGACACGAGAGCCGATCAATGGACGGCGGTCTCAGCTGCTGGCGTGACGGAAAAACAATCAACGAAAACTGGTACAGCCACTACGGAAAATGTTGGATTAGTGCTATGAGAAATAATGCAGGAAATGTTTTCGCTATTGAAACCTTTGGGGACCGTAGGTCCGAATGCTACCGACGAGCTAACACCCTTTTCAGTGTTGTTTCTCACGGCATGAATGCACAAGTTTACGTAATCAAGTATCGAGTATTGGTCGATTTTTCCCATCTGTGGCGGTCGGGCAGGCAGCTGCGACCATGCCTCGCTAGGCTGGACCGGTTTCCCCTATTGAGTTGTCGATGCTTTTTACCGCGACACGCCAGCCAGTATCGGTGCAAATGACGGGTCTCGGTTGTACCGGCGATAAAAATGCAAATCGTTTGAAAACAACAGCGTCGAACATCGAGTGGTGACAGCGTCGAACATCGAGTGGTACAGTTTTCCCGCGGCACCGGCAACGATCCGAGCACCGAGCGATAACGTCGCCTCGATCCGAGCACCGAGTAACAACGTCGCCCCGATCCGAGCACCGAGCGGTAACGTCGCCCCGATCCGAGCACCGAGCGGTAACCGAGGCGGTAATCGTCGCCCATCCGAGCACCGAGCGGTAACGTCGCCCCGATCCGAGCACGACGCGGTAAGTCGCCCCGATCCGAGCACCGAGCGGTAAACGTCGTCCGATCCCGAGCACCGCAGTAACAACGTTCGTCCCCGATCGAGCACCGCGCGACAAAACGTCGCCCACGATCCGGAGCACCGAGGCGGTAACGTCGTCCCACGCGATCCGAGCAACCGAGTAACAACGTCGCCCGATCCGAGCAACCGAGCGGTAATGTCGCCCGATCCGAGCACAGCGGTAACGTCGATGTCGCGCCGATCCGAGCACCGAGCGGTAACGTCGCCCGATCCGAGCAACCGAAGCGGTAACGTTTCGTCCCGATCGAGCAACCGAGTAAACAACGTTCGCCCGATCCGAGCACGCGAGCGACAAACGTCGCCCCGATCCGAGCACCGAGCGGTAACGTCGCCCCGATCCGAGCACCGAGCGGTAACGTCGCCCCGATCCGAGCTCCGAGCGGTAACGTCGCCCCGATCCGAGCACCGAACGGTAACGTTGTCCCGATACAGATAACACTGAGAGGCCGAGGAAAGCATATATCGTCATCACCATAGACAGCAGATAATGTCATGAAAGCGGACCGCGAATTTTGACATCAGATTACGTCATCGCCTAAGGATCGTGTTAGAAATTCGGTGACACAGGCAAGGCGGCACTCCCAATACTGAGAAGCAACGCCAAACGGTGTGACGTCGCATCTTCTCGAAGCTTGTGAGAAAATTACGTAAACCGCTGTGTAAGGACTGTCTCGCTTCACAACAATCAGCAATCAGTCGGCAGAGACATGTGTACAGCAGAACAAGCTTGAAAGGAAAGCCGCAGACAATCCCCCGTTCTACACCCACTTTATTTAATAATTCATGAATACATGTTCTGCCTCAATATCAATAACATTTCATGACGATTTTGCTCCGATGGGATTAAGATAACGTACAAGTTATCACTTATCATGCGTTGCGAATAAATCCGTGTGGGAAGTTCAATCTCTACAGCTATGCCAGATTTCGAGCTGATACAATTTTGACGTCCAACTCCGGAAGTTGAATCATTTCTGCTAAGCTTCCTTTCACGTTCTGTCCGTGTTCAAAGTGCCATGCGGAAGCAATCGTCAAAATAGTAAACATGTGTCTTTACCCGCGCACTGCAGGGAAGATAATTTCCGCCCCCCCCCCTCAGGTTTTTCAAGCAGCGCAAAAAGGGCGGCGCGCAGCGTCGCCAAATTTTGTACAGCTGTTTGAGCATCAATTACCCACACTTTGTAAAGTTTTGACTTCAGGTCATCTCAGGTTAGGTCACCTTATATAAGGGCGCCTTATAGTTGAGACGCCCATAAACCCAAATCATCATCATCATCATCAGGTTAGGTCACAAGGTCACGTCAAGTGACCTTACCTCCAAAAAATGTTTGTGTTCGTGCAAAAGCCACAGTCTTTTTCCGAAACATTTGAAACTTGCAGGATTTCATAAGGTTATCAGTACCTACAATTAGTTTATCTCGGATTTATCGGATCGGTGACCAAAGGTCAGGTCGATTTCCTGAGGTCTCCCATTATACGTGAACGGGAAAATATACAAATGCTTCAAATTCAGATAATTTGTATTGAATCAGACCAATTCTTTCAGAATCATGTTATTTTACCTCATGATTGATGACCCAGGAGCAATTGGTACCCTCAATGATGCTCTGGCAAAGATCATCTGCGGTCATCTGAGGTCATCAGCATTGTTTTGATAATACACATTGATAGAATGAAGATAGACAATCGGATGACACCAATATGTTTGTCTCGTCGAGCCGCGTCACCCCATATGCAGCATGGTCTATTTGGGTCATCAAATGACCTTGACCTGAGGTCAAATTTATAAATTGATCTAAGCAGGTCAACATTCATATTATTCAAAGCACCTTGACGAGATAAACACGATGGCGTTAAATTTGTTTTCCTTTCTTGGTTAGGTGAAACGTTATTCACGAAAAACAGCTTTGCCCCCAAAAATACCTTTCATGATCTCTGAAGCCTAAACTATTGACCTTATCTAAAATCTGGGGACATGATGTCGATTGCAATTTACAAGAGATTTTCTTCCCCGTTTGTTCCTAGCTATCATTGTTTCCGAGATATTCGGGGTTTCTGGAGTGAAACCCTAAAACCGAAAAATCGGACCCTTTGATGACCACTGGTGTCTGGTGACCTCAATTTTGACCTGATCTAAGAAAAGACTCATACTTTCGATAGAGCTTGTCTCGAGCTATCTGACGCCGTTTTTCGCTTGTCGCTACATTGCGTAGTTTTCGAGATCTCACGGGGGGCGGAAATTAACACCCTGCAGTTTGTGTTCGGCTTGAACCCCCTGCAGTGCGCGGGTTAATGCGGTGGCAGTACAAATTTCAGACTGGCCATGAATCGAGTTAGAAAACTGACAGTTAAGCCGTTCTAAATTTTCAATTAGCATTGCATGTCTTGTGCCATCCGATATGCATATTGCGTATATTTGAAGAAGAAGCGAATCAAATCGCTAGCAGACACCAGAAAACAAACGATCGTTGGTGGTTTGTTGCTTACTCGGCTGCACTGTTAGTAACAACCGCACTGCCTGAACACAGGCCGAAGTGATAACGAATCAAGCATATGACTGGACATAACGTCGAAGTCTTACATTCTGAATCTCACACACTATACTCCCCGCGCACTGAGGGGGTTCGCCGCCGAACACTGAACTGCAGGGGGGGGTTGATTTCCGCCCCCCGTGCAGAAAATCTCCAAAAACTACGCAACGTAGCGACAAAGCGGAAAACGGCATATTAGATAGGTCTAGGCAAGCTCTACGCAAAGTCATTCTCAGTCTTTTCTTGGATCAGGTCACAATTGAGGTCACCAGAAGTTGTCAAATGACAGTATTTACAATGTTATAACTTTTCTCCAGAAAATCCTAAATATCTCGGAAACTATGATAGCTAAGGAGCAAAAAAGGAAACTCTTGAAAAAAACAATCGCCTTTGTTGCCCTCAATTATTAACTCATGTCAATAGTTAAGGTTCCAGAGGTCATGAAAGGTCACATCCTGTTTTTTAGCCAAAACAGTTTTTTCGTGAATAGCATGTCACCTAAGAAAGATAGGTAAAACATTTTGACGCCATCCGTGTTTGTCTCATTGAATGCGCTTTGAACATATATCGGTGACCTGGCTAAGGTCAACTTCAAAATTTTGACCTAAGGTCAAGGTCATTTGGTGACGCCAGGTAGGTCATGTTGCATATGGGGCGACGCGGCCAAGACTAGACAAACACATTGGTGTACCTAATCGTACTCTAATCTCTTTCTTATCCAAAGAGTTTTAGCATCATTGCTGATGACCTCAGATGACCTCAGAATGACCTTAGTAAGATGATCACTGACCAACAATTCTGCACCTTGAATCATTTATAATGAGCTAAAATACGGCATTATTCTTGAAAGAATTAGCACTGAATCCAATCAATATTTTACTGAAAAGGGAAACACTTTGTTTATTTTCCCATTCACGTATAATGGGGAAGGTCAGGAAATTGACCTGACCTTGTTGGTCACCGGATACGAAAAATCCCGAGATACGAATTGTAGGTACTGATATTCTTATGAAATCTGCAAGTTTCAAAACTTTCGAAAAAGACTGTGGCTTTGGGCACGAACGCAAACATTTTTGAAGGTGAGGTCACTTAACATGGACTTGTGACCTTGACCTGAGATGACGCGTTCAAGTCAAACTTTTAAAAGTGTGGTAATTGATGCCGCAAGAGAGGTGTACGAAATTGGCGGCGCTGCGCGCCGCCGTTTTTTTCCGCTACTCCTGAAAACCTGAAGGGGGGGGCATGGCCGGATTGGCCCCCCCTTGGATCCGCCCCTGTCTCTCCGCAATATCGAACAACCAGGTCCGGCATCGAGAACAGCAGACAGCGCTCTCCCACTAAACACCATCTGGCCGGCTTTCGTAGCCCGTCCGCGCCGACAAAGCTGAGTCGGGGGCCGTGCCTTTTTCCGGCGGAAACCCGACCGGCCGCTGCGAGTGGCGGCTGGTCGGCGGCAGTGATCCGATGTCGGCGGCTGTGCTGTCTGTCCGCTCTGCGACCAGCCTGTCTGTCCGCTCTGCGACCAGCCTGTCTGTCCGCTCTGCGACCAGCCAACTGTGCCATCTGGACAGGCGGTATCGCCGCCTGCATCTGTCTCTGCCGGCCCACACCTCAGCCGCGCCGCAACCGCCGCAACCGCCGACAGCCAAGCTATTCTAGACCATTCTGCGCGGCTAATGCGGCATTCGCGGCGCATTGAGGCGGCCGGCGCGGCGGCGGCAGGTGGCGCGGAAGGGTTGTGGCGCGGCGCCGGCCGGCCGATTGCGTCGGATCGGTCCATTGTCGCCGGGCATGGGAGAGCACCCCGGGCGGGATCCCGGCCCGCTCCGTCCCGTCTCAGACGACACCGACACGTCCCGATCCTGTCTCCAGCGCAGCGCAGCTCGGCCGGCAGTGACAGCCCGCTCCGCCGGGCACGGATGGCCGGTAAGAGCCGAACCTGATGCCGGCCAGGATTGTGCACGGCCGACTAGGTGTGAGCCGCGCTGAGCGTATTAGACGACCAGTCGGACGGCAACCCGGGATGGTCGCTTCCCAGCCGGCAGTCCAGGCTTCCCAGCCGCTTCCCAGCCGGCAGTCCGGGCTTCCCAGCCGCTTCCCAGCCGGCAGTACAGGCTTCTCAGCTGCTTCCCAGTCGGCAGTCCAGGCTTCTCAGTCGGCAGCCCGGGATTCCCAGCCGCTTCCCAGTCGGCAGTCCAGGCTTCCCAGCCGCTTCCTAGCCGGCAGTCCGGGCTTCTCAGCCGCTTCCCAGCCGGCAGTCCAGGCTTCTCAGCTGCTTCCCAGTCGGCAGTCCAGGCTTCTCAGCTGCTTCCCAGCCGGTGGCCCAGGACGGCTGCGCTTGTCGGCCTGTCCCAGCCTGCTTCTCAGCCGTCTGTCACTCTGTCGATCATCAGTTCAGGACGGCTGCTTCCCAGTCTATCCGTAGCTGCTTCTCAGCCGTTCGTCGCTTAGTCGGCCGGAAGCGCGGAATGGATGTTCCCTTAGCCGCTTGAACCGTCTGAACGACGAGTTGAGTAGTGCAAAGAAAAAACTGAATGTTGAAAAAAATCCCATTTTGCATACACAAAGAGTTAAAACGGCGTCTAGGAGCAACGCAAATAAATAACTATATTATAAACGAGTAAATGTGCACCTGCGACAGCTTCGTGAGAACAACAAAACCTTGAAACGGAAAATATGCAATCTCGTACGATTCTCAAGTGTAAAAATATTCTGATAATAGCATGGAATGCTCATGGTAGCCTGGCGTCATAAGCCCCCCCCCCAACAAAGTGGACCCAGCGCTAAAAATAGCACTCCCAGCATAATAATCCACAGCAGATCAGTGACGGAAGAACCCACCACACCAATCGGCCGGCCACCGGACGAACCGACACCCACGCACACACACAGACACAGACACACATACAGACACGGCCGGTCGCCAGCCGGCCGGCGGCGTCTCAACCCCGACCCCTGTCCCCCGCTGGCAGATCTCACCGGGAATTGGATGGTGATCGGGCACCATCGGAGACGACCGGCAGACGCGTGCCAGATTTCCTCCCACCGCCTCTTTGTTACGTGACGAAGAATATAAACGATCCCTGCGCTGTTTCGCGCCGGACGCATCGCTTTCCGATAGCGTTTACACTGGATTAATGCCGGGAGTAAAGTGCGGCGGGATCGAGCGGCGCAGCAGATTAGAGTGAGCTGCTGCCGACGCCGGCTCTGTCAGCGCGTTTATTGGGCGCAGTAAAGGTTTGTGGTCGGAATAAAGTCGGTGTGTGGAGGCTGAACCCGCGGCTGGACGCCACACGCCCGGCCGAATCAGCCGATTACGCTCTAAATAAGCCACACAAGGGGCAGGCGGGCGGAGGTAGCCTGCGTCCCCGAGACGGCCGTAACAGGGCAGAGCTGTGGAGGCTCGATATGGTCAGCGGCGGTCTGACAAGCAGAGGTGCCGCCGGGCGACAGAGGTGTTAGTATAGACCCGGAAGATGCTTCCAAATTCATCGATTTACTTAATTGCTGTAGGCTGACGAATACCATATTCCTCCCATGTTCGTTGAATTGGTTGGAAGCGAAATCCAAGTTTGGGTTTGATGACAATATACAAATATATATATGTTGGATGGTGCAAACTGCAAACTGTGACGAAACAATAAGAGATACCCGGTAACCACGGCCATTTATTTTTTATCATCACGGAATCTTCCAGCCACAACCAATAAAAGGGAGTGTGCCTACTGTTTTATAATGTCAAAAATATTTGGCTTACGGTAAGAAGCTATTGGTTTGATTGCAAGATACAAAAAAAAACATCTGGAGCCCCTTTAGTTGAATTTTCACTTTTTTCCGATATCGATAAAACGATCGCCACTTTAATCAGATGGAAAAAAGATGTTATATAAAGCGGGCGCGGCGCACCAAGAGTAAGACAATAAAATTACGATCACAACATGCCAGATAGAAAGACACGTTTTGCACAGCATGTTCTTGCTTCTGTGAACTTCATCATGTGTAAGTTTCGTTGCTTTAAATTGATATCTTCGTCGAAAAATGGTCAAGCGTTGCGAGTAGGAGACAGACGGTACTGTTCGGCTGCTGTTATCAGCGCGCACGAGCTGTTTTGTCGAATTGCTATTGGTCGGCGCTAACGATATGCTAGCAAATTTGGATCCATATTTTGACATTAGCAATGCTTCTAGTAGTGGTAAGCCTTCTGAAGTCTACCCGATAATTTTTTGATTCTATCACGTTCCTGGAGTCATTGGAATATCTCAGCAACTAGGATGAATCTGAATAAATTAAGTCACGGTTGAATTAAGACAATCATGTTTTCAGACCACGTGTCAAGAAACCCAAATAAACGATGTGAGTAGGTACACTCTCTTTAAGCAGCTCGGCACAACTAAAAGGCCGGAGATCATTCGGTCCCGTCTCCAGCCGATCCCACCCGCTCAGGCACGGGTTCGACCAGCGAGCCGGCGGCGGCGGCCCGACCAGCGCCCGTGGCCGCTGCCGACTGTTGATCTCCGGCTCCGTCTCCCCTGTCGATCGAACGTCTCGGCCGGTAAGCAGCCGGCCATCAGCAGGCCATCAGCAGCGCTCCCACCGACGTCCAGCGTCATCCCACGCCGGCCGACGCCGCTTACTGCTAATTGAAGCCGCCAACGGACGCGGGCACGCCGCGAGCAGCCGCGAAGAGCCGCCGCTGTCGCCTCCGTCGCCTCCGTCGCCTTCGATGCCACAGACGCCACCGCCTGCACCGCCTCTCCTACCGCCTCCGCCGCTTTCGTTGACTCCACCGCCTCCGCCTCCACCTCCGCCGCCGCCGCCTCAGTCGCCTTCGACGCGTCGCCAGATTACCGAGTTAATTGACGCGTAACGGCCGCGTCGTGTCGCGTGCCCCCCGGGAGCGCGCAGCGTCGCAAACGACGGAGGGCGAGGAGACGCAGCTACAGCGGCGAGGAGACGCAGCTACGACGGCGAGGGGAGGACGCAGCTAAGACGCGAGGGAGACGCAGCTACGCAGACGGGGGGAGACGCAGCTACAGACGGGCGGAGACGGACCGAAATTGGACAGGCCAGAGAAATAGAAGCCAGAAGACAGAAGTTGTAGGGAGAGATATGCGTGTGAAGACGCGGAGGAGAAGCTAGGAGAGATGAGGGGGATGGGGAGGGTAGGTGGGTGAGGGGGTAGGGAGGGTAGGTGGAGTTGGCTGGTAATACAATTCGATATGAGATGTCCGGATGGAAACATGGGGATATTGGGACATGGAGCAAATGCAACGTGTGTTACCGTGTTGGGTTGGTAGGGAGGGACTGACATCAGTGAAGGGGCAAATGACATATGACCAGCATGTAACTCTTGGAGACCAGCGTGCTCTAGCAAAATTAATGTTGAAACAATGATTCCCAGATAATTTAGAACTTAAAGGATATTGAATTCGCAAACACTGAAGCATATTACGCATTTTCCAGCTGAAATATCACTGAAATGTGCCATTAACATGATCAAACGAAGTCAGCGAAACATCTGCGTGATACAAAATCGTTAATTTGCCTGAGAGCATCAGGACGAGCAATGCATTGACAGCAGCACAACGTTGATGCCTGAAATACTGGAAAAGCCTATTAGGACAACGGCTGAAATGCCCAGTAAATTAAAAGCGAGTGTTATATTGTACGCAGTTGTACGTCGTACTACGTGGATTACTGCAGGGACGTAGCCAAGGGCAGGGGGATGGTACGGAGGCCATGCCCCCCCCCCCGATCAAACCATTTTACATTACTTAGATCACTAGATAAAATGCGAGATTCTGCGGACAACCCGCCCCCCCCGTCAACAAACATTTGATCTTGAGGGCGAAATGAAGTCGCTGCCTACCACGGGACCTAACGATAAAACCCGTAATCGTTGGACCATAACCGGCATGGAAAATATCCACCCATTTCGGCGGGCGCACGGAACAGCATGAAGCCGTTGTGTAGCATAGTTTGAACAGCGAGCATGATAGCCGTTCACAAGCTAGTTCCAGTACATCAACATCAGGTGGGTTATTTTCAGCTGAGTTCGACGGACCAATATCACAAAATGCCGCTGTGTCGAGGGAGGAGCCACCTGAGACACGGCAGGGGACGGTCCTCAGGCTTCCTCCTGTCTGACTCATCTCGAGGAGTCTCGAGTCCTCGAGATGGCCTCCAGGAGCCTCGCTGGTCAACTGCCACACATCGGACCAACAGTTGTGTGGGACAGACAAAAGTCAAACACATCATCATCTGTTTGTATTTAGATTATCGAGCAAAAGTTGGCCCTATGCGACATTCCTTTGAGCTGAGCTTGATCAGCGTTATACGGTAGTATTCCGCAGACCTGAGTCAACAGACCCAGCTGACCGACTCATAGACCTCAGAGGACCAGACCAGACCCGACCACCAAGATCAAACCAGACTCGGGTAGTTATCAATACTCGTCATACGCCAATCACTCGCCTCTCCTTCCGCTCCCTCCCCCTCCCTACCCCCTCTCTCCTTACATCCCGCTCTGCCTCTCTCTCTCTCCCTCTCCCTCCCTTCCCAGGACAGACGGGCTAATTCCTCAGCAGCGACGCCAATCGGCTCGTAACGAACTAATCGGCTTAATTTTTGGAACGTCAAATTGCAATTCCTGACTATCGAGAGCTGTTAATTAGTGATCAAAGCGGGGACTGCCGGCAGCCGGAGACTGAGTGGAGCCGACGAGTGAGGACTGGATCTGAACAGCAGAGAAAGACAGGCTGCTGGTGACTGAGTGGGAGCCGGCTCGAGTGATGGATGGATCGGAACAGCAGAGAAACGACAGGCTGCTGCGTGAACCTGAGCGGCGCGCCCAGTGGGTGAGCGTCGGCGACTGTGCAGGAGCTGGAATTTTTCGGCAGACAGCGCAGGAGAGAAGACAGTGACTGCTGCGGAGACTGAGTGGAGCCGGCAGATGACGTGAGGACTGCGAATCGGAACAGCAGAGAAAGGGACAGGCTGCTCGGTGATCGATGTTGTGTTAGCCATGCAGCGGTTGCCCATATAGACTGGCTACTATACCTGGCGCCATACGCATGGCTATCACTAACGATCGCGAGCGATTACAGAAGAAAGCATTCGACATCATAACATAAAAAACAAACAGAAAGCAATTCATGGCTGGAATGTAACAGTAGACTGGTTGCTGGTGCCGGATGGACGGTAACATCGGTTTGACTGCCAGCCGATGGAGTGTTACCTCAGACTGACTTGCAGCAGCAGAATGGTTATCGTAAACGCGCGTACGCATGCAAATTGCAAGCACCCATATTTATCGTAAGAGAAGCGTACATGCATGCTAATAGTGAGTCAACTAAGGTGAAGAGTAACTGGCTAGTCAGGGAAACTGCTGAGATGTTTAATATTGTAATGAAAACCTCAGCTTTCTTATTCAACGGTGCCTCGTGAATCATAATTGTGGTATGATGCACTATGCATATCAAAGAATCTAGCAAATGACTCACTCATGATATTACTTGGGATTTTCTTTAAAAAATGGATCTCAACTCGTCAATGTACATTGCACATAATTTTTAGAAAACAACGCGGCAAGCACTTCAATGAGCTTAGAATCCCGCCTTGAAACCAGACTAGAACTAGCTGGCTGGCTGACTGGGTGGGCTGAGGGCTCATATTTGAATTAAGCGAAATTATCCACTCCATGTAAAATATACGGCAACAGCATGATGGTTTCTTATACATTGTTATTCAAAATGCGTATTGCTTCGGTCGTCAACTAAAACATCACGACGCTCCCTTTTGTGAATGATAATTGTCGGTACAAGTTAACGATACACAATACACATACTGTATCATACTTGCTTTCAATAATACAATCCACGAAAAACCGATCCATGTGAGGTGTTGGACCACGTCCTGTCAATATCGGAGTTTCGGATGCACGCACTTGATCATCAACAGAAATGACGCCTCAGCAGTACGGCTGACTGTGGTATTTAGGGCTCTGATTATATTGAGCATCTTTGTCGGCTTCATGTCACATGGTGGGTGTGCTAATGACTTGATTGCCGATTGATTGATGATTGGGGTAACGTATGACGAGCGACACAAGGCGTGGATGTTATAATATATGGCGCCATTGTCCTACTACTTACTTCGGTGATATTATTCATAAAAACAATAATTATTGGGGAGAGTATTTATTAGTATATAAATGTATGCCTCTGGCTTTGTGTTTCGCTATTAAAGGTGAAAACGGAACAAACAAAAATAGTGTTGTATTGCTTCTGTATTCAGACGGAAGCAGAGCCATAATCCAGCTGACACGGCAAAGTCTCAAAGCTCAGATTATAACAAGCATGCAACCCACCCCATCACAAGTCCAACCTTAGGGTAGATATAAACGGTAGAAGTAGGTGAGTATGGCAATCCGATGAGAAACAATGAATCTGGTGACGTTCGTAAAGAGTGGGTCTAAAACCAGTCGACGCTTCGCAGTGAACTATTTGACATCACATTTCCCAACGTCCTCTGTGCAAAATAATAAGAGCAATTGCCGTTTGACTAATTTTTGTAGATCAATACTCAGCGGAATTGGTAGCGGCCCCGCGTTCACTACACCAGCGGTTTTTACACATTAAATCAAGCTGAACTTTAACAAGACCGTGCCACGGCACCCACTAGATCAATGTTAACATGGAATGTATCCAACAACTTGATACAAGATTGCAAAATAATAAGGGCTACAAAATGCCTATGATCTTGAAGATTTTGCAAAATTTTTGAATTTTTGACATTTTTTTTCACTTTTTTGTGTGAAAAAGCTTTAATTCTATAAAACTCCAAAGACCTGTCAAAGATTATTGCAAAAAACGTGTCACAAGCATGCTATATGCCAAAACAGCAGCCTTACATTCCCAATATTTCCAAAATGACTATCTTATTTTTGGACTGAGCTGATCGCATTACAGTGATGTGAACTCATGGCAGGCACTGTTTTGAGGTTATTACGTTTTTTGGCTTTTCTCGACAAAGCATACAGAAAACATTAACTGGACAGCAGCTATATTTCTGAGACAAAACTGAGTCAAAGAAGCATGGCCTCTTTCGGTTCTGGGATATGTATCACATTTTAAAAAAAAAACATTGACCTTAACTTGACTTTTACTCTCATATACATGAAGTTTGGGTTGGTTCACACATGAGTATTCACTTTCGCTCTTCCATGCGCAAATTTGACTGCATAAACATGTGTTGCATAACTTTCGTAGGTATTTTTGCGTGGACGGCAGGTATAGTGACCTTTTTGACCTGACCTTGACCTTTTTGTCTTTGCCAATAATCTTTCCCTTTCGATCATACGGGATGTGTATCATACGTTTAAGACGGGCACCTTTTGACCGATTGACTCTCGGGTGGCGCAACGAGGCTTTGGACGGAAAGTATGGTTTCATACATGACAATATTATTTATTTACCTTTGACCTGACCGTGACCTATGACATCCAGCGGACTCTCCAACTTGAACTATTATCTGTGCACGCTCAGAACATGTTTCAATTACCGCTCCTTCAATGAGCCGCGTGTTGCTAACTCTGCGCGCATTCTGGCTGCATATCGCTCGCGTATCATGGTTCGAAGCATCTATACCTACTGGAGTGGCGTTTCCACGCCCCCCCCCCCCCCTGTCAATGGTGTTCGGATCAGACCCCAGCAAATGTTAAGAGATGAGTTTCCACTTTTTCAGTTTGGAATCATACTTGCTTTTATATAGCAAATATCGCATTTGAGGAATGTTACAAAGCCGCCGTAATTTATACTGAACTGTTTAGCATAGCGTCACTAAAACCCATTTTCAGCGGCATATGGTGACCTCACTATTTTCCTTTAATCGACATTCGACATATACACAAATGCAAAATGAAGTGAGACAGGCTACAGGCTATTTCATGACAATGCGCTCAGTGGTTTATTAATTACGAGATATCACGAAACGACGACAGGGCGGGGCAAAGATGTTCCTTAGTAACAGTAACACGTGGTTGATATCTTCTAAACTTCATGAGTTTACCTCACGATTAGCATCTACTTTTCACGATTTTAATAGCCAGTTCGCACGTCTTGAGTTCGGAATAATGATGACCGGATGAGATTCTGTGGTGTTCTCAATTCGAGTATCTTGTTTGAATACAAAAGCACATTCCGGGACAGTCATTCCAAATACATCAACATGGTAAAGTCGCCAAAGCCCGCCAACGTGCAAGCGTCTGTGTTATAGAGCTATCACAAACATTCCATCGGCGGCATGGGTGGATCGGACCAGGTGACATATCGCTACTTTTAAGATATTAAATACTATATTGCATAATGGGTGGTATTCTGACATCACCAGGCTTCGTAGAAAAAGAGCAGTTCATGGTGCCGATGAAACGATCCGAATCTTATGTCATGCATCCCTCACCACGTAATCACTTGGTTTCTCTTGGATGACGTAGCTTATCTCAAACGAACTAATGTAACTGTGCTATATCTGAGTCGAAAGGTTGTCAACGGTTCCGGTGGATGGTAGAGCCTCATTCCAGAAATCTTAAAAACCGCCTACTTATAGCATGAATGACCTGAAGTGCCTATGAAAGCTGAAAAAATACAAACACACCACATAGCATCCAACGACCACGATTCTGTGTAAACCCACCGACCAAGTTGCTACCAACCCCATCGCACATACCTCAGCACAAACAACCGTAGACAAGCTGACACACTTATCAAACCACGCGCGGCACCTCCTTCCCACGGCTTTCTCAGCGGGCATCACGCAAATCAGATGTTCTCTACCCGCCCGGTCCCTGACCCAGCGTTGGTCACCTCCGCACTGCCCGCTGACCACCGCTGGCCCCTGGTGACCGCTGGTGACCATCACTGGCCTCTGGTGACCTCTGGTGACCATCGCTGGCCCCTGGTGACCGCTGGTGACCATCACTGGCCTCTGGTGACCACCGCTGGCCCCTGGTGACCGCTGGTGACCACCGCTGGCCCCTGGTGACCGCTGCACTATGGGCCAGAATCCCGATCTAGCCCGCCATAACTGATTATTGACCTCATATGACCTTTTTCAGCCTCCGGTTCATTGGTTTTTGGTACTTTGAGCAAGTGTCATAGATTTGGGAAACCAATCTTGCGTTACAAATTTTCAATCGATTTAGCTCATCTTTTGGTCACCAGATGGCTCCGTGATTCGGCCGGTCCCGTATTTCGGTTTGCCCATATTCTGATTGCCACCGACTAGTACTTAGGGAGGTACAAGTCGATCAAAAATCAGGATATCGCTTTGAAAATTCGGTTTTAGGTATCGTCCATACTTGGTTCTCCAATAATATCCTCCGTTTTTTCTTTCTTCTTCTTTTTCTTAAACCCCCCGCTGTACGGGGGTTCTAAAGCGACCTTCCCCTGAGGGTTTTCTTGAATAACTCTCTACGCATTAAGTGCATCTTGATAAAATTTGCAGTAGCTAAGTTGACAACGATGATACGTTTGCTGTCAGAATTTTATTGAAATTGGTTGAGAAGTTTGAAAGATAATGACGTTTTGGTGACGTCATGTTGGTGGAAAAACGATAAATGTTGGAAAAGTCGTTGAAAATAGAGTTTTGTAGCAAATCGCAAACCAAAAAGGATTCAAAATAGAAAACTGCATTTTCTTTAAACTGGTAACCTCGGATTTTCACCATTTTTTTTTCCAAAAAAATAAAATAAAAACAATTTTTTTGAAAAATCACCACAAAATCAATAGTTTCAAAAATGCCATAAAAAACGAAACATAAGGAAAAGCACTGAGTATGAACAATACCTAAAACAAATTTCAGAGCAATTTATATATTTTTGAGTGAGTGATGGCTCCCTAAGTGTATGAAATTCATAACGTCATTTTGTGAAAATTACCTTTTTTGACTTTTTTGACCAGATACGAACAAATATATTATTTTTTTTTCTGATACAAAACATGCCTAGGAGCATGACTTTTATTTACATTTATCAATTTATAATTGTGATGTTTTCTCGCAAAGCAAAATCACTATTCTGGAAGTGGTCAAGTTGAGGTCATTCACTTGACCTGGAAGGTCAACCGTTAACTTTAAACCTAAAAATTTGCATACTGTTAGATTCCTCACATAACAGTCAACATGCTGGTTCTTACTGTGTTGCTCTAGGTTGCTTGGTTTGAAAGTTAACAGTGGGTCCCGCCTTCCCCACCTTCTCGCAGCCAAGGCAGCGGCTGCGCGCGCGGCGGGTGGCAGAAATAATACAATCACCCCGCTTGGGTGCGGGGGCAAGTTGGGGCAGGAAGTTGGACTTGACACAGCAAGCCAAGCCATTGAGGGTCACTATCATGCTCGTGCTTCCGCGTTATCGTGTGTTATTCATTAGATTGGCTCTATCGAAAAAACTGCATTCAAGTTTTTGCAACAAGAACTGTCATTAAAGGCACGAAAAACCCTACTTTCAGTTTTAAATTTGATTTCACAGTGTAGCCAAGGTTTCATTTTAACCTAAAAACATGGACATTTTAAATATTTTGTTCTATCTCATTCGTCATTACATCGTAAACAAATATCATTTTCGCGAGCCGCGGACTCCCTGCTGTAAGCTTCAAACAAAAGTCCGTGTTTCGGTGCCGTTTATACCTCCATATGTGATTGCACTACAAAAACTATTATCATATTGTTAGTCCATGGTCAATTCTGAACATTTTCATATATATTTCATATTAAAATGTAAGAAATCGCTCCGACCGATTATGGCGGGCTAGATCGGGCTTGTGGCCCATAGTGCGCTGATGACCATCACTGGCCTCTGGTGACCATCGCTGGCCCCTGGTAACCTCTGGTGACCATCACTGGCCTCTGGTGACCATCACTGGCCTCTGGTGGACCATCGCTGGACACTGGTGACCTCGGTGACCATCAACTGGCCTCTGGTGACGAATCGCTTGAACACTGGTGACCTCTAGTGACATCGCTGGCCCCTGGTGACTGCTGGTGATCATCACTAGCCTCTGGTGACCTCTGGTGACCATCACTGGCCCCTGGTGACCACTGGTGACCATCGCTGGTCTATGGTGACCTCTGGTGACCATCGCCTGGTCGGCGGTGACCGCCGACAACCGCGGTTAACACTCCCTTCCTCCCGCTCGTCCGTCTACCTGCCCGCTGTCCAATGTCCAGTGTCCACGTCATGTTCATGAGCTACCGTCTCGGCAGCGGCAGGGACCACACATTCCCGTGTCCACCTGGCCCGCAGGCCGTGACAGACGAAACACGAACGTCCTGGGAGCGGGCAGCTCTCGGCTGGGTGACCGGCGGCCCGCTGCACAGCGCTTGTCCCGGTGGCAGGGCAAAAAACGGGCCAAAAACGCAGCCCGAACAGCCCGAGACGGCAGCAGAGGGCTGAGCGGGCGGCGGCGGCGGCGGCAGCAGCGGAGGCGGCGAGACGTGGTATGCATGACCACTGGTCAGCAGTGACGGCTACTTCATCTCCAGACCGGAGAGTGCTGTGTAGAGTGTATATCACAGGTGGTCAGCCAGCTACTGGGCACCACGTACACTGTACAGCGGCTGCCGGCCTGGCT
>VOPJ01016545.1:0-49095 GCA_014673585.1 Semibalanus balanoides
GCATGCCACGTCAGCGCGTTTTTACGGGCGGGAGCCCGGTCTGTCGCCTTATCACAGCTGCCCATGTTTTAGTTGGGGGTCATTATGAGCCGGTCGCGCCACCGCTATCTTGATGGAATGATATGCAGAATCCGTGACCGCTTTCTGACAGTCGACCGGGGCTGCGAGACGGCGGTGGCGGCGGTGGCGGCGGTGGTGGCTATGGCGGCGGTGGCGGTGGCGGTGGCGGTGGCGGTGGCAGTGTCAGCGGTAGCGGTGCCACCACGCAGCCATCGGCGCCGCATAACCAGAGCGCCCGCTCCGGTGCGCCCGAGCGCGATCTCAAGATCGCGGGACGACAGAGCTGAGATGCCCTTGCATCATGCATGCATACTCCGGCCCGCTTTTGTTAGTGAGCGAGGCGACCAAGCATGTGTAATGCACTGATAACGTCACGATTCCAGGAAAAACTGGAAACCGACGGCTGAGAGTGTCTCAGCGGCCAGACAGGCGCTGTCCGGACTGTTTCTCCTGCCTGGCCGAGGAAGTCAGTAACTGACGCAAGGAACAACACCCCGCCTGGGCGCGCTGTCTGCTGTCCCGTCACAGATAGACACTGAGGCGCCCCTGACCTGTCCATCCTCAGAGCAGCGGCCTTGGTACGTCCATCTCACACCGCAGAGCATCTCTCACCCTTCCAGCCGTCCCTGGAGCGGCTGGAGGGGGTGAGGTGAGCGTCCCTGGAGCGGCTGGAGGGGGTGAGGTGAGCGTCCCTGGGGGGGTGAGGTGAGGCGTCCCTGGAGGGGGGGGGGGGGCGGGGGCTTGGAGGGGTGAGCGTGAGCGTCCCTGGAGCGGCTGGAGGGGTGAGGGTGAGCGTTCCCTGGAGCGGCTGGAGGGCGTGAGCGTGAGGCGTCCCTGGAGCGGCTGAGGGTGAGGTGAGCGTCCCAGGGAGCGGGCTGGAGTGGGGTGAGAGTGAGCGTCCTGGAGGGGTGAGCGTGAGCGGTCGCCTGGAGCGGCTGTGATGGGGGTGAGGTGAGCGTCCTGGATGGGGTGAGGTGAGCGGTCCCTGGAGCGGCTGAGGGGGTGAGGTGAGCCCTGGAGCGCTGGAGGGGGGTGAGGTGAGCGTCCCTGGAGCGTGCTGGAGGGGGTGGAGGTGAGCGTCCCTGGAGCGGCTGGAGGGGGTGGCGTGAGCGTCCCTGGAGCGGGCTGGAGGGGGTAGGGTGAGCGTCCTGGAGCGGGTGGAGGGGGTGAGGTGAGCGTCCCTGGAGCGTGAGGGGTTGAGGTGAGCGTCCCTGGAGCGGCGGAGGGGTGAGGTCGAGCGTCCTGGAGCGGCTGGAGGGGTGAGGTGGAGCGTTCCCTTGGAGGCGTCCCTGGAGGGGGTTGAGGTGGAGCGTCCCCAGAGCGGCTGGAGGGGTGAGGTGGGGCGGTCCCTGGAGCGGCTGGAGGGGGTGAGGGTGTAGCGTCCCTGGAGCGGCTTGAGGGGTGATGGAGCGTCCCTGGAGCGGCTGGAGGGGGTGAGGTGAGCGTCCCTGGAGCGGCGTGTAGGGGGTGAGTGAGCGTCCGGTAGCGAGCTGGAAGGGGGGTGAAGGGTGAGCGTCCCTGGAGCGGCTGGAGGGGGTGAGGTTGAGCGGTCCCCTGTGAGCGGCTGGAGGGGGGTTGAGGTGTGCGTATCCTTGGAGCGCTGCTGACGGGGGTGAGGTGAGGCGTCCCTGGAGGGGTGAGGTGAGCGTCCCTGGAGGGGGTGAGGTGAGCGTCCCTGGAGCGGTGGCAGCCGACCAGAGCGGGCCGTCAACTGATGAAATGGTCGGGCCCCTTCTGAACCCTGGGAGACCCGTAGCAGGTCCTGCAGATCCTGTGACACTCTAGCGTTACCCTGTTGCTTTATGACGCCCTGTGCCATTATGACAACCTGTGACGTTCTGCGAACTCTGCAAGGCTTGCAACACTGCATCTGTGGCCAGGCCTGCATCATGTGAGATGACTGATTGAACACTGTCTGTTGAAGATTGACGATGATGGAGTGGGCTTTAAGACGGACTGACTAATAGCACTCGCTCATGTTACGCCCATGCTGTTAGTGTTCGAGATAATAAACACACCCCGCCCATGCTATTGATGATCGCATTATCAAACAATCAACAATAAACGCGTTGCACCCACGTCGCAGGCGTGGAGCTTTGTTTACCTCGCTGCTGCAGTGGAGCAGCAGGTCGGGTCGGAGTGGTCTGGTAGGGTCGGAGTGCTCCCGGTCAGCGGCGACAGAGGCGCCGTGTGGGCAGCTGGCGCTTTATCACCTCGCAGCGCGTCACGGTACGGCTCGCTACAGCTCGGAGCGGCGGCACGAGACGAGGTGCCTGGCTGTCAGCCGCTCTATGGCAGCTGTCTGGTGCCCCTGTCAGCCTGCCTGATGCCCCTGTCAGCCTGTCTGATGCCCCTGTCAGGCGTCAGCCTGCCCGACGCCTGTGTCCGCCTGTCTGGCGGCAGGAGCGCAGGCTGAAGGCCAGACAAACACGAGCGGAGCCCGTCTCCGCCCACGGCACGAGTAGCTCTCACTCCCGTGTGCGGCCGACAGGAGGCTGGCCGGGACAATGGAACCGAGTCACAGACGTGGTCAGATCGAATCGAAGCGAGAATCGGGAGCATCGGGGCATTGGGTGATCGAATCGGGTAAAGGGACAAGAAGAGGGGACTTCGGTGTTTGTCAGCGAACAACTATCACGCGGAAGCGGACGTTCGGTCACAGGCACTCAGCTACCCCATGCTGATACTCCGATTCACAGAACAACTCTGCACATCCGAAAAGTTACGGAGCGGGGCGCGACGAATTCGGCCATCGCATGTCCAACTTTGCCCGGAGTGCCGAACACCGCCGCCGCGCCTCCGGAGCACCACCAGAGCGCCGCCGGAGCACCGCCGCCGCGCCGCCAGAGCACCGCTGGAGCACCTCCGGAGCACCTCCGGAGCACCGCCGGAGCACCGCCGGAGCGCCGCCGAAGAGTCGTCGGGCGGTACCAGTCGCCCGGTGGCCGCTCTCCAGGGAAATCCCTGGCCGCGACTCTGACGGCAGCCAGATGGGCAGAGGATAGCCGCGTCGGCACCGGGGCTGATCCGGCTGTCGAGAGGGAAGACCGTGAGCCGACAGTGAGCTGAGCGTGAGGCGAATGTGAGCCGGGCGTGAGCAAGACCTGAGACGCTCGGCCGGGGGCAGAATGTAGACCAGCACTGATCGACCGACAGTAGCAGCAGATCGGCAGGCCAGCAGCAGATCGGCAGGCCAGCAGCAGACCAGCAGACCAGCAGACCAGCAGCAGCAGCAGCAGCAGCAGCAGCAGGAGGAGCAGCGGGAGCGGCCGAAGGACCAAGCCGCCGCGGACGCTCGCGGCGCGCCAGACGGCGGCAGGTGACGACCGAGACCTCGCCTCGCCTCGTCTCGCCTTGCCTCGCCGCCGCTCGCGTGCTCGGTCCTCACGGCATCGGTGGATCACGCGGCGCCGAGCCGGACGCGCGGCCGGGGGTCACTGGCCCGGTGCCGCGCCGTGGAGAGCGGAGAACGCTCCCCGTGTCATGTCCTGATGGATGGCGGATTCGCTCTTAGCCGCCGCTTCCGTCGGGTGGTCACCGCGTGGCTCGGCGTGGCTCGGCGTGGCTCGGCGTGGCTCGGCGTGGCTCGGCGTGGCTCGGCGTGGCTCGGCGTTTGGCTGATTCGTGGCTCGCCGTGACTCGGCGTGGCTCCGGCAAGTGGCTCGTGCGTGGCTCGTGCGTGGCCGGCTGTGGCTCTGGGCGTGGCTCTCGGCGTGGCTCGTGTTCGGGCTCGGGCGTGCTCGGCGCGGCTCGGCGTGGCTCGGCGCGGCTCGGCGTGGCGGAGGTGGCGAACAGAGTGCGGAGTGGAGAATCCGCTCGCCGTCGGTGATGTCCCACGGCGGTTCACCTCTCTTTATGTCTCGGGCTCTTCGCTGCGGACAATCTTGCCGAATGCAGGCGCTCGTCAAGTGTCTGGGTGGACGCTCTTAGGAGGGCTAAGAAGACACGCCGTCGAAACATGATGAATACAGGTTGTCATATCGGTTCGCCACGCCATCCAGCCACCGTTCGTCTCCCATTCCTTCGCTCCCCGCTCGGCGGCAGCGTGGCGGGCCGGCCTGGTCAGCGGGGCAGACAGCAGAACGTTTCTCTCCCCCAGTCCATCTGCGGCACGCCAGGTTGTCTCCAGAGACGCTACGGCACAGCTAACGACGCAGGCACGCCGCGCGGCGATACCACGGCCGACCCGCGCCGCGCCAATCACCCAAACGAGCGCGGACCGGCCGGCCGGCGCTCCCGCGGGACGCGCCCCGTCGGTGCCGACGCTCCGTCGACGGTGGCGGCAGCGGCGGCGACGTGCGGTGACGTCACGGGTAGCTATCGCTCACGGTGATCGCCAGCGCCCGGCCGAATTACCTACCCCAAATTGCCAACAATGGGCCTCGCGGTCGGCGATGACAGATCGACGCCAGCGACGATTCCGGATCGTCGTTGTCGACGATGTTCCGGCCTGCGGTGGTGGTGGTGGAAGTGATGGATGGATTTTTATTCATCGCGTCGCGGTCGGCAGTGAGAAATGGTCGCGAGACGCGGCCTCGGGAGACGATGGACAGTCATGTAGGTCGTCTATAACGCTGACTGGACACTGCTGGTCTGAGATGGACTGCGGGCCGTGGGGAGACGGAAACAGACACAGATGACGGGAAATTGGCAAAACATATACAGCGACGACGTCTGGCGAGAACATATGAGTATTTAGAGTCGGGTCAGCTTGTGATTTCTTGTTATATAACAGCAGAGATACTGCATCTCGCGGACGATAATATCAACGGCGCCGCTTGCAACTTATCACCTGGGAAATACCGGTGTCACATGAACAGGTGACTGGGCAGCAGGAAGCCGGAAATACACCACCTCATGACGTCACTTTGATATGCACTCAAGCAATGACTCACGATAACATCGACTCCGCGGCCGATACCATCGCCGAGGAAACTGTGTGCACATCGCTGAATCAGGCGGCCTGACTGGTGCACTTTTTCTCATCAACTTTATTCCAGCTAAGCGCGTCATCCAGTCATTACTGGCCGATGCTTTTCCCACGGGCCGGTGCAGCGTGCAGCACATCGGCCACCAACGCCAAGCTCAGGAGTCATTGTCCTCAACCGGAGGCCTCTCAACAGCGAAACGCGGCGGAAGCACCGCACGAGACCGACACGGCGCGTCGGCGGGGGGAGGGGGACAATTTGAGGACGACAGCTGGACAGTTGACAGCTGCCTGGGGTGACATGACTGGAACCAGGCCTCCCGGAACACTTGTGTGTGAGGGGCCCGGCCCCACAAATCCCCTGTAAACTCGCCCTGCTCTCGACAGAGACGGCACGTGCGCCTCGTCCTGCGCCTCGTCCTGCGGTCGCGCTAAGCCCTCGCGCTCCTGCCCGCGCCAGCCCCGCGCGGATTACACACGCAGACAACACACATCTCGGCGGATACAAATGTCTTCCACCTGCCCCAGGGCCGGCCGAGGGTCTCTCGGCTAGACGCACGTGTCGGGAGTGCGACGAAACAGCGGCGCGAACTGTCGCTTCAGTGTGACGAAGCGCTACTTGAAACGTGCCCGTCACGCTGTTCGCACCGAAGTCGCCCCAAAAATCGTCCCAGATTACCTCCAGAGCCATCTCTGAGCATCTCTGAGCCGCCTCTGAACCTTCCAAGAACCGTCCCAGATCTGTCCAGATCCACCTCAGGTCCATCTAACTTAGACCCACCTTAAATCCATCTTAGATCCACCTCTTAAATCTCCCTTCAATCCACCCCAGATCCACCTTAGATCCACCTTAGATCCACCTCAGATCAAACTCGGATCCTGGACCTCCCTGGGCCACCCGGAGAGTAACTAGCTCAAATTAGTCCCCTCCAAGGCGGCGGCGGCGGCGGGGTGGCAGCGGCGGCGGCGGGGAGGCGGCGGCGGCGGCGGGGTGGCAGCGGCGGTGGCGGGGTGGCAGGCGGCAGACGGACCGGTGTGCGTGCGGCCGTGCGTGCTGGCTGTGCGTGAGGCCGGCTCATTTGTGGTGGCGCGCCGCGATGGCCGGCCGCCGAGCCGGCTATTGTGGCGCAGCGCAGACTATTGTGGCGCGGCGGATGAGGCCGGCCGCCCCCGCCGGAGACGTCGCCGCCGCCCCCGAGACGCCGCCGCAGACGCCAGAGACGAAACACGGGACAAGGGACACGGGACACAGCCCCGGTCTAGAGCCCCTGGACCCTGAGGCAGCTGCCCAGTCGATCAGCAGCGTCGGAGGGTGAGGAGTGTCGAGTGAAGAGCATCGAGTGTAGAGCGGAGAGCATAGGCAGTGGACGGCGGGCCGCGGGCACAGCCTCCTCTATCCTCGGCCGGTCTAAGGCCGGTATTTCCGCCAGCCATCAGCTCGGTCGGATCTCGGCGCCGATGGCCAGACCGGCTGCTGCGGTCGGCTTACCGTGTAAGCCACGGCTGACAGACTGACCCGACCACCGACCACCGCGGAGCAGCCGCCGCCGCGGCAGCTTCCGGAGCTACCAGATACCATCTTCAGACCCATACCGCGTGACCACCGCGCGCTTTTACCTGCAGGTACAATTAACATACCATGTCATAAAACCTCTGTGGGAACCACGAAACGCATGTATATTTCAATTTGCATATTTCTTTTCACTATTCACAAAACAAGCGAAGCGTCGTCTTGAGTTCCCTCAAGGACCGGCCCAGTAAACCAGCTAAGCACGACTCCCTTGCGACGCTGACACAGACCCCAGCGCTGACTGTCAGCGCAGTAGTCGGTCGGCATTGTCCGTCTGATTCTGATTCTGATTCTGCCGCTATCAGCACTGCTGCACGGCCCAGCAGCACATCTCCCCCGATCAGCCGTCAGATCGGCGCCCGATGGCCGCCCGACGCCGGCCCGCTCCGTCGCCCAGAACAGGCGCCGGTAAACAGCCGGGACCATTTGCACACGTGTTTTTCTCGGTGCAACATCAAACGGCCCGGCTGGTCGCCGCCGGCGGCTGAGCGGCCCGGGCGGGGTGGGCGAGGGGCGCCTGTGTCCGCCAGACAGCTACACAGCAGCGTGCGTGTCGTCGAGCGAGATAGCGGTGATCTTGTTTAGGGAGGAGGTACCAGCATTGGAGGCGGCAGCGGCGGCGGCGGCCGGTGGCGGGCGTCCAAGGTGGTAACATTGGCGCCATGGTGGTGACGGCGGGGCTGCAGAGTGAAGGCTGCTGAGTGGTAACGCCCACGTCACGTAGCGCCAAGTCAGGCCCCGTCACGTCACGTCACATCACGTCACGTCACATCACGTCACGTCACTTCACGTCACGTCACGACACATCACGTCACATCACGCCTTTTCACATCTCACGCCAGCGTCCACGCAGAGGGGCGCGTCAGGTCGGCCATTGCGATGCTTGCCATGCTGTCCGCCTCCCCACGCCGCCCCAGCTCGCACCGCCCCGCGCACGCCACGGCTCTCCACATCAGCATGCAGGCAGCGACGCCTCCCTCGCTCGGGCCAGCACCAAGCGCGGGCGATTTCTATTACTGTCCGCACTGGCGCGTCCATGCGCATTGGAGGCTCGCGCGTGCTGGCCTCATATGCACGACAGATCAGATTAGAATCCGATGGGTATTCTCCGGACGCCCAGGATTGTCAGGCGCCCCGGGCGCTCCGGGTACTCCGAGTACTTAGGGCGCCCCAGGCGACCCTAGGGCAGTGCGTTGGCAAGCAAGTCAGCGCCCGGCACCGGAGGGCGCTTGAGGACCCGTCGAGCAGCGCCCGGCTCGTGAAATACGACGCCGATTCCGCTGCGTGATCTACACCTCTGCCGCCCGCAGTAACCCTTCCATGTAACGACCGTGAATGGCCCGTATCGAGTCGGCTCGCCGGCACCGCTTAATTAAACGATCCGCAATAACGCGCCGCCACTCATCAAGCGGCAGATGAAGGGCATATTTGCCGACATTGACCAATTACCGTGATGACCTACCGGTCGATCGCGGTCGGTCGCGGCCGGTCTCGGCCGGTCGTGGTCGCTCGTGGTCGCAAGTGTCGTGCCTGTTGCGGTCGCGGAGGAGGGCCGAGAGGTCACGCCCAGGTCCGAAGCCATTTCCGGCCGGGGTGAGGTGCGTGCTGCAAGGTAAACGACCCATCGGCGCCGGTCATGCCGCCGTCGGGAGGGCGGTCAGGAGCCGGCGGGCAACAGGTCACCACCGGCGCCGCCGCCGAGACACGTCCGACGTACCACATCACCACCGAGGATGCAGTGCCACCGCGCCGCGACATCCGCGTCCGTCCCTTCTCGGCTGACATGCGACATGGCATTCGTCAGCGTTAGCTTGACGTTCAGTCCAATGTTCCACCTTGACCCATGCCGCTTCTTCACGGTTACCTGCACCCAGTTAAGCTGCACCGTGCGACCTACTTACGTGAACAGCGTCCGCATACCTCTCCATAACATAACATTCTTACGAGGATGATATCACATGAGCAAAGCATCGTATGACATAACATACTACGAGGCTCCACTCTCATCACATCATCTCAGCCTCTTCCCCAGCCTCTTCCCCACATCCCGCCATCTACACGTCCTTCCCTCGTCTTCATTACGCTGTGTCTGTGCGCGGCGCGGTGTCCGGCTCAGCCTTGGTAATTAATACGCTATCAGATGGCGTCGTGGCCGGGTCGGGGGTCGGTCGGCGGCAGCACAGCCGACCCTTACTGTCGCCTCCGACAGACGGGGTCGTCACTCGCCGAAACGCGCCGATAAACGTCCGCTACCCGGCCGGCCATCGGACGGCGGATCAGAGCCGGGCGGCTGGGGTGGAAGGAGGGAGCAGGAACGGAGCAGGAACGGAGCAGGAACGGAGCGGAGCAGGAACGGAGCAGGATAGGTGCAGGAACGGAGCAGGAACGGAGCAGGAACGGAGCAGGAACGGAGCAGGAACGGAGCAGGAACGGAGCAGGAACGGAGCAGGAACGGAGCAGGAGCAGAGTAGGAGCGGAGCAGGAGCAGAGAAGGAGCGGAGCAGGGGCAGGGAAGGTCGAAGGAGCAGAGCAGAAGAGGTACAGTGTCGGGCTTTCGTTTGTTCTACCCAATGTCGTGTCTGGTGCCGTCTCTGTGATGAACGCTGCCACCTTCAAGGTCTATGCCTTGGTTGACCCGGGCTCACTCGCTGTGGCTGGGCCCGAGCCAGTCGGTGCCTGTCTTTTGTGCTCAGCACACCCCACTCTCGTTATTGCAAACACTTGTTGATCATATCAAGTAGGCACCACGTAAATATTGGACAACCAGCCGACTCAAATACCACTAGACCAGCCGTGACCGCCAGTAGCTGCAGATGACTGCGAGGCCGACAGCCGGCGGCGCGTCGGCGCGCTCCGCCCGTCGGCCACCGGCGACCGCACCGGTCACGACACGGTTTTTGTCCGCGGCTGGGGAGTGGGCGCCGGCCGGCCGCAGCCGGACCTAGCGAGGAGCAGCGGGTCGACCACGCCGGCCACAGCCGGGCCCAGGAGCGCCGGGCGCCGACCACAGCGCGGCCGCCGGTGCTGCCTGACCCAGATCCGCGAGCGGCGCGGCGCAGCGCGGTACAGCGCGGTCGGTTCACGGCGGCCTGGGGCGGCCCCTGGCGCTCTGTCGCCTCTCGGCCGTAATGGGTTCTTAATCGGTCCGTGCAGCGCCGCCCTTCTGCCACCGCCGAGACGGCCGCGTCACGGCCACAATGTCACGGCGCTGCAGCCACACCTTGACCAGGGCGCGCCGCAGCCGCGGTCAGGGACACCCGGGACACCATCACCGCGCCGCGCGGCAGCGACGGGTGTAGAGCACTGCAGCAGCACGCGACTGAATATCGAGACCGACAGCGGTGCTGGCGCGCCCGTCCGGCGCCCGGCACGCGGCCGGCTGACATCGGAAGACATGACAACACCGGAGGACATGACGGCCAGACCCGAGGGACATGCCCACCTCGCCGGACACGCAGACACGCTGTCCGTAATGAGACAGAGCGGACAGCCGGACGCTTTCCGACACGAGAGCCCGACGGAAATGAGACATGCAGCCTGCCAATATGTCGACGCCACGACGAGTGGACACGCGAGCTCGACGCTCAGCGGGGTGCCCGGTCAGGCAGGCGGCCAGACGGCCAGACAGACAGACGACAAGATGGACAGGCGAGCAGGCGCACAGGCGGGCAGGCGGGCAGGTGACGTTAACAAACAAACGAGCCACGTCTGGCAGGGGATGGCCAATGATAACTCATGATCTGCCCCATGTCGCCGTGGAGGGTGCCGGGTCTGGCGTCCAATCCCACCATCCTATCCGACGAAGCTCGACACGACACCTTCGTTCAATGGAGACTAAACCCCACTGTTCTCCAACGCTCCTCATCGTCGTCGTCGACGTCGTCACCACCATTGTCGTCATCGTCGTCGTCGTCGGCGGCGGCGGCCGGCTCCACCCTGCGCGCCTCGGACCGTTCGCCCGTCTGTAGCCGTGGCGCTCGGCTCCTCCAGTGATGGAGACCGGTATCAACGGCCGAGCTGCGGCCGCCCGAAATGGCCGGATTACGGCCGACACGGCCCGGATGAGTTGCGACAATAGCCGGCCCGACACGGTCGGACACAGCCGGACACGAACGGGCAATGTTACACACCGCCCGGACCTGAGCCGCCACCACGCCGCCGCGCCGCGCCGCCGCCGCGCCCACAGCCGACTCTGCTGCTGGTGACGTTAGGACGCAGAGACGATAGAGTCAAGCCTACTGAGTTATCCCGTTTGATACCGTAGCATCACTTTACCAGAGCTAAAACTATCCCATTCCATGATTAAATATCAAAGGTTAGCGCCGGTAATCCAGCTGAAATGAACACGCACAAACCGCGCCGCTGAAAGCCAGCCAAAGCGCTTAGTTAGGAGACGGGTTGGAATCTTCATCGAAGCAGGAGCGAGATAGGAGCGAGCTAAGAACGCAACAGAAGCGAATCAGGAGCGAGCAGGGAGGGCGCCTTGAGCGATCCAGATCGCTGGGAGCGATTCAGCGCTGCCCCGTCTATTGTCGAGCGGCGTGGCGGTATAAAAACAGCCTCACCTCACAGGTGGCAGGCCGGGGAGCCGCGCCGATGGACGTCATTAGAAAGCCAATTAACCGGGCTCGGAACAGCGGCGGTTGCGGCCCGGCGCTAGCCCGGCGGCGGTGGGCCCGTCCACGACCCGTAAACAAACTGTGACCGGCGTTGGCCTTGATCGGAGCCTGGCCGCCGCTCTCCGTCTTTGTGAGAGCGAGGCCGCCGCCATGCGGCCCGGAGCGTGCGTGAGGACGTGATTCGCGACAGAGGGGTCCCACCGGACGTCGCAGACCGCCAATTTAGGGTCCCATGACAGCCGGCCGCCGCGACTGCCCCGCCCCGCGCCGCGCCGCGCCCCGGCGTCTCGTCCCCGTCGCTCGTTTTTGCCACCCGCTGCCCTGATGCGGCGTTTATTGCCACTCCAGTGACATTTCTGCTAAATTTGGCGCGCCCTCGCGCACTGCCCAATTGCCGACCGCGTCTCCGGCGTCGGATCTAGGCGCAAAAACGCCTGCTGCGGTGGGGAGCCTCGCACTGAGACTCCGCGACACGCCACGCCAAAAGACCGGCGCGACGCTCCTCTCTCGCCCCGGTATGCATTCTTGGCCTTTTTCTCCTCGTCGGCTCCGAGGGGCGGGCCGCGGCGGGCGGACTCGCGCGACATGAGACGGGCGTGAGCACGAATAGAGGCCGTCCAGCGTGTGGCAATCGGACTCATTCTATCATCGTCGATCCATCCGGTGCCGACAGCGGCGGCGGCGGCGGCGACGTCAGCGGCGGCAGACACGCACACCTCAGACCAATGGAGGTAATGGTGGTCCGGCAGCACACGCAGTGGGTACTCACTATAGAGTGGGATCGAAGACGGAGAGGCCGGACCGAGTCAGCAGTCAGCACCGCACGTAGACGGGGCAATCTTCCAACCCAAATACTGCGCCACAGAAGGCGGAAACTGCAGACGCTACAAACAAGGGCGTCACCACCAACGGGAGAACGCCCCCAGGATTTATCATGCCGGAATCCGGCCCCAGATTAACATGATTTTAGAAATAGCCCAATGGGGACTGCCCCCACACCCCAACACCACATCCAAAATTGTCCCCCTCCCCTCCGTAAAAAGTGGCTGACCCCTATTCCAAGTTTTGTGGCGACGCCATTGGCTACAAATACAAAAGCAAAATAAATATGAAAACCACTAAGAGGTCTTCTATCAGTTTTGTCCTTGAGTCAATTGAGTCTACAGGAGGACCTTTGATCAAATATGTTCTGTGATGCTTCAGCCATGAGGAATTCTGTTCAATGAAGACATCACATGACCCAAGAGACGGGTTATAACCAGACCTCTGCAATCCATCAAAAATACACGACGCCCTGTCGCCAAGTGTTTCTACCAGCTACGCCAGCTCCTACCAGCTACGCCAGCTCCTACCAGCTACGCCAGCTACCACTTTCGCTGAACCACACCGAGCACGCTTCTTGGCGACAGAGTTCGTCACCTCTAGTGCTCGCTAGACAGACAGATGGAAAGATGGAACCTCGCGTCTGTCTTCCCACGTGCCAGACAGTGACCCCTCCCCTCCCCTCCCCTACCCCTCTCCTCCCACCAGTCCCCTAGGCCGTCGGAGATCGACAGAGAGCCTCCTCCCGATACAAGCGCTCCGTTCATTAGCTATTAGCCGGACAGGCCGAAACTGGGTCCCGACAGCGCCATTTGCATACTCGGAGGCGGCCAACTGTGACCAGATGGGCTCTAGATGGCTACAGATGGGCCTGGAGTCGTGCTGACCAGCGCCGGCCAGCACTGGCCAGCGCTGGGGCAGCGCTGGGGCAGAGCTGGGGCAGAGCTGGGGCAGAGCCGGGGCAGAGCCGGGGCAGAGCCGGGGCAGAGCCGGGGCAGAGCCGGGGCAGAGCCGGGGCAGAGCCGGGGCAGAGGTGGGGCAGAGCTGGGGCAGAGGTGGGGCAGAGCTGGGGCAGAGCTGGGACAGAGCTGGGGCAGAGCTGGGACAGAGCTGGGGCAGAGCTGGGGCAGAGCTGGGGCAGAGGTGGGGCAGAGGTGGGGCAGAGCTGGGGCAGAGCTTACCTTCCTCGGCCAGCGCCGGGCCGGCAAGCAGCGCCAGCAGGGTGGCTGATGACAGTATCAGCGTCATGTCGGTCACCTCCGGTCACCTCAGGTCACCTCAAGTCACCTCAGGTCACCACAGGTCCCTCGAGTCACCGCAATTCACCGCAGGTCACCACACATAGTCACCTGCCGGAGAGAGAAGATTATGTCAGACATCGATCACGTCCCGAGGCAGCCCGGACAACAGTGTTACTTGAATAACTATATTAGGGTAAATCTAATGTAAAATTATATTAAATAGAAATGGATGTTATTTGAGTAAATCGCTAAATGGGTTGGCGTACTTGCTAAAAGCCGATAGGAGGCATGGATCACATCCGCTCACGCGCTGCCACGAATGCCCCCCGCAAACATCCCCCGCCACCGCAATCGTACTCTTTGTTGCAATCAGCTCCGTTCGCCAAATTCAACACCGGTGAACGACTCACTTTCTAACCGTGAGTCATTGCAGACCACGCCTTACCGCGACTCGCACCACCTCACGACCGTCCCCGTCCCTCGCCTCGCCCGTCCCCGTCCCTCGCCTCGCCTCGCCCGTGTCCGTCCCTCGCCTCGCCCGTTCCCGTCCCTCGCCTCGCCCATTCCCGTCCCTCGCCTCGCCCATTCCCGTCCCTCGCCTCGCCCATCCCCGTCCCTCGCCTCGCCCCTTCCCGTCCCTCGCCTCGCCCATTCCCGTCCCTCGCCTCGCCCGTCCCCGTTCCTCGCCTCGCCCGTCCCCGTCCCTCGCCTTGCCCGTGTTCCGCTCCTCCGCCTCGCCGTGTCCGTCCCTCGCCTCGCCCGTCGCCCGTTCTCGCCTCGCCCGTTCCCGTCCCTCGCCTTGCCCGTCCCCGTCCCTCGCCTCGCCCGTTCCCCGTCCCTCGCCTCGCCCGTTCCCGTCCCTCGCCTCGCCCGTTCCCGTCCCTCGCCTTGCCCGTCCCCGTCCCTCGCCTCGCCCGTTCCCGTCCCTCGCCTCGCGCTATCATGCGCCACCTCGCATCACCTGGCGCTGCTCCCTGATGATGATGATGATTTGGGTTTAAGGGCGCCTCAACGCTAACCCGCGCCACCTCCTCCTTCACGGCGCCTTTCAGCTTGTTCTCGTGCTGACGCGTCCCGACCGCACTCTGTCGTCATTGTGCGAGTGTTGGTGCTCGCGCCGGTGCCAGTGGCTGGCGCGAGGGTGTTTGTTGTGGCGCGGCGCACAATCGGCGGCGAGTGGCGGCGCGGCGCGCCACATCACGCCGCACTGCGCCAGACGCGTCGCAGAGCTGGCAGAAGGCCGCACTGACACCGCCGCTCCTGTTGTGATAGATACCGGCTTTTGGTAAATACATAAACAGGACACAAACGCTCGTAATGGATCCTAGACGAGGCGCCAGGAGACGGCGCAAAAACTAGCTCAGAGGGGTGGGAAGACAGAGCGCCTGTGGGGATGGGTGAGGCGGGGGAGGATGGGGAATAAGAGAAGGAGAAGAGGATGATTGGGGTTTTCGGGTGCCGTAACTGCATGACTCGTCTGTGCCTGTGGCGAATGGTCACGATAAATCAGTGACCGACTCCTCGCGACCGATCGCCACAAGCCATCCAAAAGGACACAGAGCTGACCCCAAAAGAAGACTTGTGATGTGACCTGTTGTGTTCGGCGCCTGTTCCTGTTGTGCCTGTTCGGCGGCGGCGGCGGCGGCGGCGGCGGCGGCGGCAGTGAGGTCAGTTCAGCTGCCGCCCGGTAAACAAGGCATCAGCCGCCGTGTGAGCGGCGCCGGCTGCACAAACCGACCGGCAAACAGCCGTCTGATCCATCGCCGCCCCCGCCGTCCCCGCCGGCCTCGCAGTAGAGATACAGAGGCTGTGTGACGCTTCGCCTGCTCGCGTCGACCCCGCCGCCGCCACCAGCGACGACTGCGACGACTGAACTGTCATGGCGAAGACTGCGGCATCGGCGACGACGCGTGACATCGTGTCACCGCGTGATCCGGCCCCGTCGGGAGCGACACGCACCGCCGCCGGCGACGGGGACCACCCACTCTCGCCGCCGGTGACGCGGCCGGCGACGCTAGTGACGGCGGCGACGTTTATTTATTTACTGACGGCGTGAGCCCGACGCGGGGCGTCGCAAACGATGTTTACGCGCCTAAAAAGCTTTCAGTCAACTGCGAAAAGTGGTGAATTAGTGTGCCATTGTGCCGGCGCCGGCGGCAGCGCGCCGGGCGGCCGCCCGCATAAAATGCACGTCTTGAGTCAATACGGGCCTAGATTCGGCACGGCATCGATCGGGTCATTAGGTGTAATTGTTTTCACCAGAACGACTAGCATTCCGCGTGGCCGAGAGCTCATCAGGCCTATTGTTGGAGGCAATTATCGCCGCGAATTCGCCTCGTGATACCGTGTTGGCAGTCAATCCTTGCCGGTCGACGCCGGCGACGACGAAACGTTCCGCGGAGAGGGCTTGAGGGCGTCTCGTGGCCTCCGCTGAGCTGGCCTGCGAGGGATTAGTCCCGCGGTAGGTAAGTATGTTTGGAATTCGGCGCGCGAGCTGGGAGCGCGTCGTCGAGCGGGGGCGGGCTCGCCGCACCTCTGCGGTGCCCAGGTGCCTGTCCCCGCCCCGCCGCCGCCCTCAGCCGCCCAGCCGCCGCCCTCGGCCGCCCCGCCGCCCGGTCGCCGTCGCATTCCTCGCACAACCCGCACGTAAATCTCCGCCAGCGGTGACTGGGCGCCGCGCCGGCCTGGCCTCCACATAAAGGCCTCTAGCCGGCGGCAGCGGCTTAGCTCCGACCACCGCCGACCACCGTAGCCATAGCGGCTGCCGGGAGGCGAGGTGAGCACGGAGGCTGCGATACACCGCGGTAAACAGCCCGGGACAGCCAGCCAGCCGGCCAGGTAGGCGGCAGCCGGCGGTCGGTCGGGCCCGGCTGAATAGATAGAGCGCACACAAACAGCGTCAGCGGACGGCCGGTGGCGGCGGGCGGTGGCGGGCGGTCGGTGGGCGCTCCGCTCTGCCGTCCCGTACCAACCGGTCTCGGTAGGTAGGCCACGACGTGGGCAAGCAGGCAGGCCAGGGCACTAAAACATCTGACAGGCAGGTAGCAAGGTCAGGACACTTGGCAGGAAGGACGAACAGGGCGGGGAGAGGAAGAGCCAGGACAGGCCGGACAGCACGGGCAGAGACAGACCGGCCAGGCCGGACGGGCAGAGACGGGCACGGATGGTCTGGGATGGCGGCCGGGCATGGTGGAGCGGACGGGCGCCGCTCAGCTGTACTGACAGCTCCGGCCGATCTGTGACAACTGCCGACTGTCTCCGCCTGTCTTCACCTGTCTGCGCCTGTCTCCACCTGTCTCCGGCGGCGGCATGTCGCTCTGACGATCACAAACGAGTCCCGCGGCCGGCGACTCGCCGGCGGCCTGCCCTCGGATCGACTGATACCGCCGCTGCCGACAGAGCCGGTCCTCGGTCGACATCAAAGATTCACCCGTCGTCCCCACGTCGCACCTGTCCCTCCGCCGGCCGTCATCAGAGCGATGACGTCACATCATCAGAGCGATGACGTCACGACATCAGACTGATGACGTCACGACATCAGATTGAGGACGTCACGTCACCATGTCGTCTGAACGTCGTCGCCTGGCGGGCTGGTCGGCAGAGGAAGGCAGTGGACGGGACGCCCGGAGGAGAGCAGTCTCGTTTCATCCCTGGGCGCCCCGGCGATGGCGCGGCGATGGCGGGACGATGGGGCGGTGATGGGGCGGCGATGGTCAGCCATCGCTCCTGCTGCCGGCGGCGGGCGTCTCTTCACGCCCGGGTGACGCGCCGAGAGCCGATTTCCGCCGGGCCAGCGGCGCCGCCCGGAGCGGAACGACCACCCCTGCCGGCGGAGGTGCCGTCCGAATTGGACGAAGGCGCGGCGGCGGCGGCGGCGGCGGGCCATGATCAACCGTCCAGAGGAACCCGCGCGTGGGGACGCGGGACCGTTTTGTCCCGGCGCGCTCAAAGTGAGCCGGCCGGCCGGTGGAGGCTTTGTGCGTCGGCTGTTTAGCGCAAATGGGCCGATAATCGCTGCGCCTTTATCCGCCGGTTTCGGTTCACGCTCGTCCTTTCTCCTGCTTGCAGCGGAAGGCTGCGCTCTTCTGCGGCATCGGCTTCTACCTGCCCGGCCGGCCGTAAGGCGCATCCCGCAGGTCCATCGCAGGTGAATATCGACCGTATCGTCTGCGCTAATGCCGGTCCGGTCCGGACGGGTGATTTCGCCCGCTGATCAGATGAGGTATCGCCCTTATGACGGCCTCAAAGGCTGACGGAGGTTTGGCTCTGCCATTTTAAAGCGCCTCGAGATAAAGTATCGGCAGCGGCGACCGAACGGCCCGTGTAACCTTAGCTCCAGATGGCGGACGATAGGCTCTGTCAAGTCAGCACAGGGCCGGGCAGACGGACGACCGCCCCGCGGGCCGGGCCAGGATCGGCGGCACATCGCCAGTCGGCACCCTCCCCTCTCCTCCCCCAACGCTCCCCGCCTCTACCTCCTCCGCCCCTCTCCGCGCCTCCCTCTCAAACTTTCACCCCTAATCGCCGGCCAGTGACAGTTGGCGGACGGAACTTGCCGAAAGATGCAGATCAGCGTCGACAGCCGGTAAACAGGAGGCCACCGCTGCTGTCGTCACCGCCGTCACCGCGCGAGCTGGCGAAGACCCAGTGGCAAAACACTGCGTTCCCATCTCCCAGGTGGTGGCGGGTGTAGGCAGGTGCAGAGCGCGTCGTGCGATGATGTGTGTGGAATGTGGATGCCGCAGGAGGACAATGACAGGGGATGCTGGTATGCAGTAGGTCGGCTCTTGTGACATGATGCGAGGTGCTGTGTTGTGAGGTGGCGTGACGTTCTGTGCCGTGGCGTGACGCCCGTCCCATCTGCAGTGCGGTCCTTCCGTGACGCGTCGCCCCACCCCGCCTCGACCGGCACCCCTCCCACTCGATACCACTGCCGGAACCCTGCTGCAGCAGCCCGCATCCAACGCACCGCACGCCAGGTCCTGACCTTCGGATTGCAAAGCAGTGACCGGTTATTAATGTATGCGGCGGGGCGCGTCTCAATCAGGACGTCCCCACGGTCCCGCGTCCGCCACCTCACTCGGCGCACCTAGCGAGGCTCGACACCCTGCTCCTCACATCCCGCCCGCCTCGACAGCCTCGGCTGGCACCCAGCCCGACACCCTCCCCGACCCCCAACCCCAATCCGACACCCACCCTCTGCGCAAGGCCGACAATGGCATGTCTGTTCTGTCGACTTCCGGCGTTACGGCCGCCGTCCCGCTCCACGTGACACCCGGGCTGTGAGGAGCGCGGGCCTGCAGTGGTCGTCCTGACCAGACACCGACACTGCAGGCGGTGCCATGTGGTGCCACTCAGGCGCCGAGCGGGTGCCGAGCGGGTGCCACTCAGGCGCCGAGCGGGTGCCGAGCGGGCGCCGAGCGGGTGCCGAGCGGGTGCCGCGCGGGTGCCGAGCGGGCGCCGAGCGGGCGCCGAGCGGGTGCCGAGCGGGTGCCGACGGGTGCCGCGCGGGTTCCGAGCGGGTGCCGCGCGGGTGCCGAGCGGGTGCCGCGCGGGTGCCGAGCGGGTGCCGCGCGGGTGCCGAGAGCGAATCCGAGACTTCCCGAGTGGGATGACACGGACAGACAGACGGGAACTTCTATACCGGCTTAGTTTGCAGGCTGTACCGGGGTGATTCTGAGAAAACATGTTGTTTTCCAGCTCTGCAGTATGTTCGTGAGGTGGCGAAATGTTGCGAAGTGGCCGCTCGACATATCCTGTCTTAACGACAAGCACCAGCGTGACAGTGAGATTTGGGGTAGATTATATTCACACATGACGTCATTCAACACGAGAACATGCCAACATGTCACCACTTTGGACCTATAAGCCCAGCGTAATCTGTTTCACAAATACGCCTAAAGCGGCTGAATATTACGGACGCATCTGCACGAAACTCCAGCCAATTCCGATGGCTACTTCCTTCGCGAGTACACATGCAAAACAGGCGATAACGCAGCCCAAATGGAGCAGGCCGCTTATCAGATGGGGATCAGCGCTTTGACGACTAAGCGCCTGGGCAAACAAAATGTGGGTCTCCAGGGCTGAACCAACACAGCAGCTTGGTAAATACAGTCCCGATAAGGCACTGGCGTTGTCATTCGCGGCTTAGTGGCCAGATCCATACGGCCTTGCCGGATATTCGCTGAACGAAACACATCAGCGAATGTCGGCGACGTCAGCAAATGTCGGCGACGTCAGCCCGCAGCCGGTCATTCGCTCAACGACCGCAAACTGTCGCTGCAATAGCAGACCCCGATCCCTCAGCCAGGCTACTGGCCCTGAACAATCGGTATCGTGAAGGAAGGATTTCGATTCGCGATCCCATACCGAGTCTGTATCTCTTTGTGAGAGCGCTGGCATATTCCTCAACAAAGAAACACAAAACCGCAAACTTATCCTCGGGTCTCGTGCTTCAGCTGCTAAGCTGTCAAAGAAATGTCAGAGCATCACTGAGAGAGCGGCTCGGGCACCACCACTCGCCAACTGAATCCATCGAAATGCCGAAGACACTACCAGGATGAAATGCGCGCATTGCACTGTCCCAGCCCCTCCCCCACACACTGTGCAGCGCGTGGTTGGTGGCTCAAGTGTCGACCATTGTATCGATCAACATTGGCCACGGTCAGGTTCCCGTGTGGCACTGTGGGCCTGTGGCGGTAGCTCGGACCTTATTCTGGCCAACACTGTCCACGGCCACTGCCGGAGACCACGCGGATTTGCACAGCGCTCCGGTTTGTTACGCAAATGTGGAATCACTCAACACGGGTACACAGCGCACGGTACGTGGCAAGACACGGAAGCTGGTGTTTTACTACAACCACCACCGTCGCACGCCACGGCCATCCAACACAACTCAAACCCCGCCGACAGCCGACGCAGCACGTCTCCGATCACAGAACCCACCCCGTCGGCATCTTTTCGCCATCTAAAAACGCCCGAGGCGGGATTTTTAGCGTCGCCCCGTCGTTCCGAACAACAGCACTCGGCTGGCGCCGCCGAGATAAAAGCTCTCGGGGCGGCCTCTGATTTGCCGGGCGGCGGCACATCACTCGAGCGTCGCAGTCGCGCCGATCAGCGCTGGAGATTAATTAGGTGGCCCATTTCCGCTTCAGTCAGCCGGCGACGCCGAATCGGTGCTCCTTCGGCGCCTTTGGCTGCTTCGAGAGATAATTTTGCCGGGAAGAAGGACAGAGCGCAGGACGACGAGAGAAGAATCGCGTCCAGCGAGGCGATGGAAAGAGTCGGGCCCTGCTCGAGAGCGAGTCTTTTGTAGACTGCATGACTTGAGACTGGCTACGGCTTGTGGCATTCGGTACAAAAGATCACAGAGACTTCAAAGAGACGAGTCTCAGCGCTGGAGACTCGTCTTAGAGAGACAGAGCAAAAGAGCAGGTAGAGCGACACAGGTCGCGACCGAGACGCGAACACAGAGAAAGACCGATGGGGGCGAGGAGGAGCAGGAATCCGCGCAGCAGCGCCTTCTTAGCCCCCTAAAAACTCGCTTCTCCGTGACCGATCACCGCCGCCTGGGTGGCCGGCCGACCTTGTGCACAGCCTGTGCAGCAAAAAACGCGCATCCTCCCGCGCCCCCGCGCCTATCTGCATAGATACGGCGCGCGCTCGCAGCGAAGGCATTTAATGTATTCGTCGTATTCCCCAGCACGGCCGGGGAATACGACGACACACCGCCGGCCGGCGGCCGGCACCGTGTGTGTGCGTTCCGTGCCACACCGGAGCTGACCGCGCCGCCAGCACGTCACCGCAGACGCCGGCCGAGTGGTCCTCCGCGACTCCCGTGGTGTGAAGAGTCGCCAGGACGCGCCCTGCGAACTGGCCGACCGGCAGACCGGAGGACCGGCGGTCGTCGAGGGCGCGCCAGGTCACCGGCGCGGCGGAGGGCGACAGGTAGGTAATGCCGTGATTCAATAAGCAGACCGGAGGCAAAGCAAAACAGCGGATCCATCTTACGTCGAGACACGCCTGTCACACCCGCTGGTGCGCCGGGGTGCGTCGCTGTTTTTGTAAACAATATAGCTCCTCTCTTGTTCCTTTTTATCTGCTGCCCGCCTCCGCCCATCACTCCGTTTTTCTTTTCTCGCCCGCCACGTCGCAGCCCCAGGTGGCCCGTTTCGTTTCTTCATCTGGTGCCTCTCTTTTCGCCCAGCTGCTGCTGTTCAGAACACCGTCGTTCTTTGATCGACGCTGTTATCCTTACCGATTGATAAACCTCGTGGTTATATCACTGCATTTGTTTATATTGTTTATTGGGACTTAGGGTGCTGCGATTCAGCGCTGCGAAAGCTCGATCGCTCGGGCAGGTGGCTGAAGAGTGGATTAATACTCGGACCGGCTGAGGACTCGGCGCTGTTTTACAGGCCGTTTGGAGCCTCGCGTGTGGCAGGTTTCATAACAACCCGGCCCACCGCACGACATGATACATTATTCAATCATTTTCGGGAGTCAGCCCGGTATAATGAAATGGGAAAAGTAAGCCGACTCAAAAGCAGGTGGTCTGACCCAGTGGCCATCACGCTGCAGGTCGATTATACATCCCGGTGTAAGCGCCACTCAAAACTGAGGTCAATCGCTTATCAAAGACCGGCCAGGCGCCCCGCAGGACGGATTCCGCCTCCAAATCCTCACTCAGGTGGCGGTTACAAAAATGGAACAATCAGATTTGGGTCCGAGTTGCCGCCTAAGTGACGCTTAATGTAATTCAATGTCGTAACAGGTCCAACGAATGTATGGAAACTGCGTATTAGGGGAGAGGCACGTTCCTATGTCACGCAGAAGTCGGCACAAACAACAGATAACAGACCTCTGGAGACGGACCCTAAAAGCGACTCGGAAAGCACCCCAGGAAATTGGGCACGGACACAGAAGACATTCAGGAAATTATATCAGAATACAATTGGGGATCGTGGGGATCAGACAAATTCGAGATACTTTGCTTCAGCGATTGGAATGCCTCAGCAGAAGGTATTTGTCCGATCCGATGATCACATGAGTGGGAATTGATACAACCTCTGAAATATATACAATGTCTCGATGCCAGCAAAAACTTGAAAAGTTTCTGCAAGTTTTGTAAGTAGAAACACATTTCAGGTAGATATATTTAGCTCATTTTCATCATATTCATTTAGCGGAGGATATCATATCTACAAAATGAACTACTTAGTTGAACATTCTTTCTGATAATGGCCCGAGGTCCTCCACGTATGAGCGGGTTTCTCCTAAGTTCTCAGGAGGAAAATTGGATTGTCCGAAATGATCATCATTTTTTAACGAACTCTCCTGCGGTGACGCAAAAGAAGTGGACGGCTTGAGGACCGAGTTTCCTGCTTCATATCCAGATGATTCCATTTTTGGCGTGAGTCCCTGTGGAGGTGTTAAACTTCGGAATTCAAAACTTCTCAACTGTCAGCCAGGTTATAAGCGCTTGAGATACGGCGCGGTATTTGGGAAATTGCGACCGGCAACGTAAACACCAGACTGTGAAAACACACCGACCCGCCAAAAACACTCAACCGAAGTTTTTGCGAGCTTTGGGTGTCAACAAATGCAGTAATTTCCACCGTTACTCATCATATCTGACCTCATCTTGGTTCCTTCGACTGGTACTTCATACATAAATTCAAATATACCGACTGACCTAGTGTAGTAGGACCTCTGTCACGAGTCAGGGCCGAATCTCGATTGAAACCATAGTCCATAGTTATAGTGTGTTATGAAAACTTTCGGCATAATGCCACACCAACTGACTATGACAAAACGATACCATCAGCAACACTCGCACTAGGCATGAAAGCTGTCCTACTAACCGACATAATAATGGTCCACTTACAAGGAAAGACCCCCAGTGAACATCACGCACACAGCAGCACCCCTCCCTCCTTTGATACTCCGACAAAAATAAGCCCCACTTTCATTTAGCAAGCTAAAAACATACTGCAAGGCGCACGTGCAGCGCGAAGTGCACCACACCTCCCGACAGTACAACAGCATAGAGCTTGTTACGCATCCTCGGCTCTCGTGATAATCCATCACTGGCCAATATAGATCGCCGATACCAGCGCACCATTGTGGTCGGCATAGATCACCTGTTCTCTGACAGGCCGGCGGGCGCGATCGCACGCACGTCCGACGTGCACGCGGCACGGGCCCGGCGGTCACGCGCTCGGCCGACGAGATTCAGCTCACGCGCGCAGCTCCCTGCAGCGAGCAGATCAGCTTCCCGCACCGATTACAAGGCGACCGCCGCACCCACCTCGCCGACTACGCCGAGGACACACAAAGAACGCCGGGAACACACAGAGCACGCCGGGAACACACAGAGCACGCCGGGAACACACAGAGCACGCCGGGAACACACAAGAGGAACGCCGGGAACACACAGAGCACGCTCGAGAGACACCACACAGAACGCCGGGAACACACAGAGCACGCCGGGAAAACACACAGAGCACGCCGGAAACACACAAGCCCACGCCGGGACACACAGAGCACGCCCGGCTGGAACACACAGAGCACGCCGGAACACACAAGAGCACGGCCGGAGAACACACAGAGCACGCCGGGAACACACAGGCACGCCGGGAACACAAGAGAAACGCCGGTGAACACACAGAGCCACGCGGGACACACAGAGCACGCCGGGAACACAAGCAGAGCACGCCGGGAACACACAGAAGCACGCCGGGGAACACACAGAGCACGCCGGGAACACACAGAGCACGCCGGGAACACACAGAGAACGCCGGGAACACACAGAGCACGCCGAGGACACACAGAGCATGCCCAGAGCACGCCTCGAGCACGGCCCTGCAGGCCAGAGGAGCAGGTCAACTGCAGCGGCTGAGCTACTGACCCGAGTGAAGCAGGAACTCGGAACCGTCTCAGTTGCAGTATGACATCACAGGGGTCGCACACCTGCGGACCTGACTAGGCCGCGCCGCCGCCACCGCCGCCTCCGGGGCCACCGCCACCGCCACCGCCGCCACCTCCAGCACGAACAGCGCTGACACCGCGAGGCCCGAATCGATGCCGGGCCGGATCCGATGTCGGCGTGCCGGAGACGGACCGGGGCTCGTCACGATCACCCCCCCCCCCTCCCTCCCCCCACTGAACGGGCGGCCGGGGGGAGCACGGGAGCAGCGGCAGGGCGGGGCCGGCGCGGCTCATTAGGAACAGTGGCCGCTGATGCCGGCTCCACCGCTGCCGATCGCAATCAGCAATCACGGGCCGCGCTGTCCGGCTCGGCGGGGCGTGAGAGCTGGGAGGGAGGGGCGGCAGCGCTGATCCGACCGCGACAGGTCGTGTTTGTCGAGGCATTCAGCGGCGGCGGCGGGGCCTGGGATCCGGCAAACACCCGGGACGCGCTTACCGCCGCCGCCGCCGCCGCCGCCGCCACCGCCGCCACCACCGTCGGCACACCCACCGCTATCGAAGTCGCTATCCCGAAGGTGGAATCGGCAGTGCCCGTTCAATCGGCTGACCACCACTGCGTTTAGTGCAAGCGCAGACGTGCTGATCGATGTCGGCCATCGAGCGGAAAACAGAGCGTTTTTGTCGTCGACACTCTTGTTTGCCGGCGCCGTTCGGCCACGAATTGCCGATCTATTCGTGTGCAAACGTGCATATGATTGTCGCTGCCACCAGTACAGCCGGCCGCTAAATACACAGCGGCGCGCGTCACTGAGCGGCATTATCACCCCCGATGGAGCGCGTTCACGCACAGCACGATGCAGCGCGTGAGCCAGACGTTGGCGGGTTGGCAGCCTCCTCCATCCATCGCCGCTGACGGCAGAGCGGCAATTTTGGCCCCGTTGGCCCCATAATGGCGGTAGGATTACCCGCGCCGCCAGGCACATGATACAGAAATCAATGGCCAGCCGGCGGCAGCGGCAGCCGAGCGACCCGGTTTGTTGTCGGCACAATGGACAATCGGCCACCGGAGCGGCGTCTATCGGCCAGCGGAGCGGCGGCTACGGCCGTCATCAAAGCCGCACGATGACTCTTCGTCGGGCCGGATCGACGTTTTCGACGCGGCAGCCTCAGAAGTTTTTGTGTCCGTGGAGGAAATGAAAAAAGAGTCGCTCGCGGTGGCCAGATGGAGTCGGAACTGAGTGAGCGGGGTTCGGAGACCAGCAGCGTGGACGGGGTCGACGACGTGGGCGAATCTCAGAGAGAAAAAGGCGAGCCGATCCACAAACGGAATGTCGGTCATACCCCGAGAAGAGACCAACGACAATGAGCACCTTAAATCCGACTGCTGGCTGTCCGTTCTCGCCCGCGCCAGTAAGCATTATTTCGAGTGATGCGAGGGCGGCCAGCTTCAATCGAGCTACCGCTGCATTTGGTCGTGTCACTGGGCGAGCGATACGTCGAAATTCCTCGCCCAGGCCGACGCGGCGAACGAGGCACTCAAAGAATGTCTCCACGAGGAGTGGTAGCGCGCAATATGGGCCTCCCGCGCAAGTGTTTCGGCAATGCACGCAGAGTTCGGGCGATGGCTAACCGGGCAGGGCGACCGAAGCTTCATATAGTTTTAATAACTAATGATGTCAGTAAGAGAGGATCCAGTGAGGCGGAGTGGGCCTAAGTGCACCGCAGGAGTCCCCACTCGGGCGGTGTATTGACCTGGCACCAGCAGAGTTTCCGCGGGCCTGCGATGGCTCCGCAAGTGAGTTTCAACCGAGGTGCTGTAGGTCACACCGTCACAGAACGTACAGGATGCAGCATGAGACACCGACAGAGTTCGGGCCAACTAGGCACGCCCAGAAGTTCGGGCGTTATGGGAACCGTCTATGAGTTCTTCGGGCCCGAATGGACCGCAGGTTCGCGGCGATGGCCCCACAACGCAGAGTTACACCGTTGACAGAGTGGGCACAGACAAAGGCATTCGGGCATCTGTTATTCGCACCGCCAGGTTCGGGCGATGGCACCGCTAGCTCTCACAGGGACGAATGGCACCGCAGAGTTTCGCGGCGATGGCCTTTCGCCAAGTGATGTTTCGTGATGCCATTGCACGCGTAGTTCGGGCGATATGGGGTTCACCGCAGGGCCGTTCGTGGGCGATGCACCGCAGAGTTACTGGAGCGTATTTGTCACCCGTGTAGAGTCGTGCGTAATAGGCACCCGCTAGTATGTTCCGCGGCTCAGCGAGCATGGGCACGCGCAGAGTATCGACGACTAACGAAGGCGGAACCGAGCGGAATCGAGACGCCGACCGAGCTCAGTCATGCGTGTCCGCCACAGTAAGCCGATGCTCCTCCGCAGATCCAGTTCGGTCAGCTTGGTTGGTGTCTCCCCGGCGTCTGTTTATCCATCTCAAATTCTCGATCTGGTTCTCTATGGCTGTTCTCGATATGTTCTCGTGAGTATTATCTACAGGTGTCTGCTTCTCGGTCTGTTCTTCGGTCTGTTCTCGGTCTTTATCGGTCTGTTATCGGTCTGTTCTCGGTCTATTATCGGTCTGTTCTCGGTCTGTTCGTCGGTCTGTTCTCGGTCTTTCTCGGTCTGATTCTCAGTCTATTCTCA
This sequence comes from Semibalanus balanoides, assembly GCA_014673585.1. NCBI lineage: Eukaryota > Metazoa > Arthropoda > Thecostraca > Balanomorpha > Balanidae > Semibalanus > Semibalanus balanoides. Next base: position 26,821 of record VOPJ01016545.1, read on the forward strand.
GTTTCTGTTTCCAGTCTGTTCTAGTCTGTTCCTCGGTCTGTCTTGGAGCCATACTCTCTCATCTATAGGATCCCTGTTCTCGAAAAATCATGTTATCCTCAGAATACTCTTCTTGATCTGCTCTCCAGGTCTGATTCTACTGATATGTTGCGTCGCGGTCTGTTTGAGCTTCGTTGTCTGTGCGAACACATCGCCGGCACACTTGCCTGCGGCTTACAGTTGCGGACAGTCCGGCCGGCGCGCTCGCGCCCCCCGCACCGAGCGCTCGTGGATATTGTTCCCAAGTCAGCGGTAGAGCACCAGAGGATCCCCGGAACGACAAAATTATACTCGTTCCGCTGGTGCCGCCGACAGTTCCGAAAAAAACTGGCAAGTCCAGCCGCGATCGCCAGCTGGAATTAGCCGTATCGCATGTTACCTCGAGATCGACTGATGGACGAGATCGTGTAGTCGCCGACCAGACATTATGAGATAACGCCTGCGTATAATGCGCCTGCCATCAGCCCATTCTCGGCAGTATGATAATACGGTACGTGACGACTCTACTACCAGCTTTCACGGAGCGCGCTGGCAGCCAACGCTGCTTGCAGCGCAGGGAGACCTATCGTGTCGCGGAACTTTCAAACATGTCTGTTGTAATTATCTCACAGGAGCGACTGTCGAGAGCACAATCTCAAACTAAAAGTGTCTCGCAGTGACAGTCCTCCCCAAGCGAGAAGGTACCATAAGTTCTCAGACAGGCACACATGGGGCACCAGAATAGTCCGCCTGACAGCTGGGCCAGAACACCGTCCCTCTCCCTTCCGACGGATCTTCGAACCATATGGGCTCGCGCCGCGCTTTGTTCGATCCTGTCCTGTGTCCTCGAGTCTCGTCACTGCGTCACGTGTCCTGCTGTCGCCTATCACATGCCACGGCGCGGGGACTGGCCACTTAGAGCGGGGTCATCTGTTCCCACTGTGGTGACCACACGACACGCGGCTGACCACCAACCGAACCACAGGCAGCACGCAGCGCCCACAGCGCCCCTCTCCCCCGCACGACACACCGGGGATGACGGGCCAAAGAAACACAGACTTCCGTTCCGGGTAGATGGCCACCGCGGGGACGCTGTGGTGGACCGCAGGACACGCGCAGGGGCAGCGAGGTCGACATTACACAAGACGAAGCAGGTGGTACAACAGCTACCGCGACCAGCCACGCGGCGCGAGGAAGAAATCGGACCGCAGTGCACGCTCCAACGCGGAAGGGACCAGGTCGTGACGGGTCTGGGTGTCTGCCACGGCAGCGCGAGGCTGCTAGAGAAATACGGTAGTCCGACGGTGGGGCCGGGAGAGGGAGAGAGAGAGGACCGCTGTTTTCCTGGGGCCGTCGGCAGCCACCGTGAAATTAGACGCATCCGAGGAGTCAGGAGCCGGAGCCGGGGCCGGGACCGGGCTGGCGCGCCGGGGCGGGGCCGGGACCTGGGTTGTCTGCTGGCGTCCTCCTGGCGTCGTCCCGGCGTCGTCCCGGCGCGCCTGCGCCCCAGCCGTGCACCCCAATCGCATTGGGGCTGTAAAAGCCTCCAGCAGTGGCCGGCGGAGATTGTGACCGGACGAGTCTTTCAAGTTGTATGGAGCACACGTCCCGGCCTGTTTATGGACCCATTAGGCCTTCCATGGAAGCCAGCCTTGAGCGCGACATTAAGACATCGGCATGGCAAGTGTAGCAGGCAATGATACACATAAAACCTTCTCGGCGACGTTTACAGCGGCCGTAAAGCGAACCGCCGCGTATGATTCAGTCGCAGCGGTAACAAACATGTCCCGGGAAAATAAAATCCGTCTTATTCAAGGCCCAATAGACGGAGAAGTTCTCCGCAGCGTGGCGCTCGTCCCTACGCCGAACAGCACACGCAAGCTTGTTTCGGATGAGCGCAATCTCCGCAGCTGAAATCCTATTCAGCCGATAGCCATTTCCCAATATCGGCGAGCCCGGAAACCATTCGCCCATCGCAAATTGCTGCTGCATAAGCGGCTTACTCTGTGAAATTTTCATCAGGGGATTTTTCGTCTGATTGAGTTGCAGCGCGCATCGGGGCCGAATTTCCCACGCAAACTTCGCCTCTCCGTCGCTACTCTGAAAGCAGCGGGGTGAATCATCGCTTCGAGGACCGCTTCGAGGACCGCTTCGAGGAGCGCGCCTCGCCGCCCGCGCAGTCGGCTCTGCTCCTCACACCGGAGCGCCGACGGGCGTCCGTGGCCGACGAGTTCCCGCCAAGATTGACCCCATCCGCGGTGCGGAATTACGGTCCATTGCTTATTCATGGCGCGGCGCGCGGGTGGAGGCGCCGCCGGCTACCTGGCGGACCCGCTCGGTAAACAGAGGACGACCAGGCAGGCAGGCCGACTGCGGTGGATCGCCCCGCGCGCCACAAAAACCCGCCCCGAGGCGGGGGTCGCCACGCGATACAGGATACAGAAGCCGCCGCCAGTGGTGCCCGCTCGCGGTCGGTGAGCAGGCCATGGAAGCCATGGCGCAAGCAGCTCAGTGATAAGGTGAGGCCACCAACGCACCTCGTAAGTTGTAGTCGTATTTAAAGCCTTTAAATTTGCCATACTCTGAGGCTCCCGATAGAAAGCAGCCTCCGAGTACCTTCAACTTTTTATATCATGGATTAACTAAAAGGATTCCATTATGTAACAACTTTTCACGATTTTTTCACCTGCGCCCGCGCAGGTCAGAGGTCGCGAAGGTCGGGGGTCGCCGCGGTGTAGCCGCAGGCGCATTGATATGCCGTCAGCGGCCGCACTGATCAGAGGCCAGGCAGGGCTCACAAGATGGACGACCGAGTCGTGACGGGCTCTGCGGCGGCACACATAACTCGCCGGCCGGCCGGCCCGGGCTGACCCTGCAGCCGACCTGCCCGGTCCGGGTCGGTCTGGCGTGGTCCGGGGAGGTCTGGCGTGGTCCAGGTAGGTCTGGCATGGTCCGAGCAGGTCCGGCATAGTTTGGCTTCGCTTGTTTTAGTTCCACGTGATTTCGGTTTGATCCAACGCGGCTTGGTTTGGTCCGTTGCGGTTCGGTTTCGTCTAGTGCGGCTCGGTACGGTATGAATATGAACAGTCCAGTCGAAAGCTTGAAGAGTGCTGGCTAACAGGCGACGTCTAAGCAGAGAATAGCATCGCGAGACATTATGCATTCAACCGCCTCCAACACCGCAGCCACTCTTGTATTCCGGTACAAACCGGCGATTACCAGCCGTTTGCGTGTCGGTCTCAATACAGCGCTACACCGACCACAGACGCATGCAAATCGCATTCCGATCGCCGCTCGCTCGCGGGCGCGCCGAGCGCTGAGAGAGCCGCTGAGAGAGACACAGATCTCCCGGTGGGAACGGCCGTTCGGAGCCTCGTCGTGACGCCATTACCGCTGCTCGTGAGGCGCGCTGCTGGCGACCACGCTGCAAACGCGCCAGTGACGCCATCAAATTAGGCGATGACGCGCTGTCGGCGCCGCCGGTCGCCGGCGCCGTCCGCTGCGGCGGGATGGCCGCGTATCTGGGACGGCATCGCAGCCATGCGCGCCGCCGCCGCCGCCGCGCCGCCTCCGGGGCCGCGGCCCGCCCGGAGCGGCGGTAACAGTCAGCCGGTGACCAGATGACCAGATGTCGGTGCGATGACCAATTCGCGAGTCTAATGCCGGTTGGAACGGCACCTCGGCTCTGGTTGCTGCGTTGCGCGGCACGCAAACTCTCCAGAATGCACAATTGAACCATAGGTGCGGCGTATGTGTTGGAGTCAGCCCAGCCACGCACGGACTCTCCACCGTGCGTGGCTGGGCTGACTTTTCTCCGTGGCTAGCAACTCTTTGTTACAGCGAAACGGGCCGCCGGGTGGAAACCATGCACCGCATCTGACCCGCACAGGTTTGATCAATACCGGCGTCATGAATGCTTCAACAACAGCCGCCACTATGGCTCTGTTTAATACAGTAATGGATCTTGTCGCTGACACACGTGGCCACGCGTCATGAGGCACTTTATGGCCTCCCGGACTCATAACACATGAGGCGAAGCGGAAAGTTTTCCGCCGCTCCAGTCTTGGCGTCGATTGGTTGGTGTGTTTGATTTCGGGGGCGCGCGCGCGGCGCGCTCGTTCGATAGAGTACCAGGGAAGCCGGCCAGGGACGCTCATCAGGCTCATACGAACAGACTTAACGACAGGGGCTCGAGGGCGGACCGGTGAACTCAACCTGGGGCAGGCGTGTCGATGGCCCCAGTCGCTCGAGCCAGCAATTGTGCTTCGAGCAGTGATTGCCAGTTAAGTAGAGCCGCTGACACAAAAGGATAGTTAGATGGTCAGCAGGCGAGTAGTTTAGTGTGATTTATTGGTCACGGGAAATCGTACCGGCAGCAGAAATAAACAAACGAATAGCGAGTCGGTGTAGGTGATCCGTGTAGGTGAAATAGAGCTTGTGTAGTAGATAGCCATATGAAAGGAAGTTTGGTATTGATGTTTGCGGGTTGGCAGCTCAAAGCTTCATTCAACATTAAAACTTATAATACGTATATCGTCTTGAGGTGACTGTAGCCTTGCGTAAAGCTTAAAATGAGTTTTACCAATTATTGATGCCGCAAACTGCCTTGACATATTCTGAACATGCCTCTGATTCTTGCGCATTTATGCGCACCACACACCAACCGTGATGCGATAACAATTCCCAAACGGAAGTCCCAAGAAAAACATAAGGCGCAGCTCCCCTACTTTCCACAAATCTCCGCAGTCCCTGCTGGGGATATTATTACCCCATCTCGGCACTCTCCCCCAATCCACACGTGCATTGATGACTGATTGGCAGTAGCTTCTCCTCGCACCCGTCGGAAACACCCATAGGACTATCTACCTAGTCCCGGCTCCGCTCCCCCACTGGATCGGGTTACCGTATCCACCACGATCCCCACCTGGGACGCAGCGATCAAAGGGCGCGCGTTACCGCCTGCTAAACTCAAGCCCGCTTCAATGGCCTGACGGGAGCGCGCGCTGGCAGGCGGTCTGGTAAACCTCACCGCCCCTGGCTATCCCTGCGAGACCCCTCCCGCCCCCTGGCCCTCCCTCGGTCCCCCCCGGGCGAATCCCCGACCGGTTACCAGGGCTGATCGCCAGGCCCGACGGTGTCGGGTAGCAGGGATGGCCGGCCCTCCCCCTCACACCGGCTGAAAGGCAGAGGGTGGGTCGAGGTGGCAGGGGAACGGCGCGGGACGGCCGACTGCGCCGTATCGGCTCGCTGTTTGTTGAACTCGCTCGCTCGGCGCCCAGCACCGCCGCCCAGCGTCCCGCCCGCACGTCCTGCACCCAGCACTCAGCACCGGCACCCAGCGTCCCGCGACCAGCGGCGAGCAGCGGCTCATATCCCAGGGACGCCTACCGATGGGTATCGCACACCGGTCTGGACTGGCCCCAAAGCAGCCTGTTCTGGACTCCCACGACTCTCCTGTCTGGCCAGCCAGTACCGCTGCTGACGCTGACGCTGCTGACGCTGCTGACTGGCTGCCGGCTGCTGACACTGATCACCTCCAACTCAATTCGATGTGGATATGACAGCACAGCGTGCTCACGTCATGTCGCAGCGTGGACGACCAATCATAAACCGCAGGAGCTGTGCATACGTTTCGCGGGCCGTCAAACGGTTGCACCTGGCTTGTACGGCGCTGCATGTCGTTTCTCCGGGCGGGTGCAGCAAAGCTGCAATTGCTCTCCCCGTCAAATTGCCCACTTGTGGCGGCGGCGCCGGGGTTAAATTACCATAACACCACTTGCTTCCATGTAAATCCGAGAAATAAAGGAGGAGAATTTCCGCGGCGGTTTAACGTGCGACTGATGCGAGTGTTGTGCCACTGGTGATCTGCATACCAGAAACGCAGCACGTAACTATCGACAATGGGATCTGCGAGAGGCAAGACGCGAGCTTCTGCTACCATTATTTTCTGTGTTGACATGCCGTGAGCTGGCAACGCGAAAAGGGATATTACGATAAGTGGCCTCTTCAGTGCAAATGTAGCGTCTCGCGACTTCGGGAAGACCGCACGCCATCAACACATTGACTCCATTTGGAGAAGTCACGCAACCGCTTCACGATCGATCTAACCCGCAGAGGCGAAACTCGCCGAAGGTTTCAACAAAAACTATCATGTTCCAAACAGCCGAAATGATTCGCGACGGAAATAAGACCGAATAAAACAACACACTATGCTAAGTGTCGAAACTTACTTGGCATGGAAACCATAAGCAGCTCTGTCCCAAAAGTCCGACACGTCACTGTGCTCGTACACCAGTCTCGCGCACTCGGGTCACCTCACTCGCAGGTGTCACTTTGCCGCTTGACCCAAGGTCACCTCGCGACCGCCCGTACACCACGGCACTGGTAGCAGCGCGCGACAGACACCCTCACCGCACGCACCCGCGGAGCCGACTGGCGGCGGGCCGGCGCCGAACCATCTGCTGCTCCTACCTGGTCACGTGGGCAGCGCGGACCAATGGGAGCGCGCGGCGGCCTCGCGCCGCCGGCGCTGTGCTGGCGTGAAGGCATGCCGCCGCGGAGCCGCGCACTGAGGCGAATTCCAGCCGATGCCGGGAGGGATTCTCGGCGAACCCAGCTCCTCGGGGTCGGCAGGTAGCCATAGAGGTGTACTAGACAGCAGCGGGGCTGTTTAAAGTGTGGAGACTGCACGAAGAAACGGGATATCGCCGGCACAGAGCGAGGAGTTGACGTTGGTGATGGTTCGGCGCGGGTTTTCCACGCAGCCGCCTGTGACGGCCGGTGAAGCTGTGCCGCAATGCATTATTCTCAGGTAACTGCAGTGATTAACAGAAGCGTAGCACCAGACAATGACAACTCATCGGTTACTCACGTCTGAATGGACACGGTGAAGGGCCTACTTTCGTATTAGGTACTACTTTATAGCGTGCAGCGTCTTTTGCTGGCTCATGGGACCTCTGCGCTTGGTCCGAGAGCTAGGTATGCACTGAATGCCGTTTAGATAATATCAGTGCTCGCTACTTGTATCTGTGCCTACCCAAGATAATCGTATTTTATGCTAAGCAAGGATGTTTGCCTGTGCTCACCGTAAATGAGACAATTAGACAGTCTCAGGATCTTTATATCCATTATGGGATGCTAGATAAACCAGGTTTACGTCGCCTTCAGTTGAGATGTTTGCGTCCAAGCGGCCCGGTAGAGCTAACAGGGACACACTCTGAGCGACATTTTATCAGGGCACCGCTGCATAAGACCGCATTACTAGCATGAGAAACAAGACAGGACAAGATAAACGTGCCAAGTGTAATGACATGCATTTAGCTGTCGGGTTGGGTCCGGAAAACGCTTTAGCACATGATGCACTATGGCATGCGCTCCTGAACAAACGTGAGTAGTAAGTACACAGCAAGAACTGCTGTCTTCTGAATTGTCCGCCATTGCGACGGAGGTACAAATTACAGTGCATTGCCACGTAGACTACTTTAGAACAATGACATACGAATAATATGCATGACATTGCAGGATTCAGAGTGCGGCCGAGCACATTATATCGCAGCACCACTCTGGATGATATGTTCGACCGGTGATGGTGGAGTGGGATTAGGAATATATTAGCCAATAGTCTGGCTTTGTCAGTTCAAAATTCAAATAGCAAACCCTGACTGCGTAGCATTTCAGAATGGTAACATGTAGATATTTCAAACATAAAATAAATGCGCCTCAGATGCAAAGGCGCAGCCAGACCTCCGACAAGGGGACCGGCGTCCCCAGGGGCCCCTCGGCAAAGGCCCCCGAAAAAATGGCGCGAAAAACGTCTCCCTGGATTTAGGCCACTATATTTTGCAGGGCCCCTAAAAAGTCGGAAACAGGGATGTCGCCGATAAGTGTTTAGTGTAAAATTCAGCCCAATGGGGGACGTGTCCCCTCTGTCCCCCTGGCTGCACCGCTGCTCACATGCATGTTACAGTCTAAACCATATGTTCTGCCCACTTCATCGACACCACCTTTGTCTCTGTCTCTGTCTGTCGGTGCTGCACGCGGTGGAATCCAATGCAATTACTATAGCCGTCGCCCCCGGTATCAAGGGGAGAGGGGCATACATAGTTTTTATTAGTATGTCCACTGCGTGCAGCACCGAAGACAGATCGATGGACAAATGGTGAATTGTACTCGATGCGCTTAGGCAGATTTAAGAATGCTTTCGAGCTAGCTTCTAGCAGACGTTAAAAAATGCCAAAAGAAGAATGGACGGTTTATTCGAATGGTGCACTGAAAGGACTGCTACTAGCCGCTTTCACGAATAACTTATTTGCCGGGCGCATCGACATCGGGTGGTGTCGATGAAATGGACAGAACATATGGTCTAGACTGTGCAAGCTTCTTCATATGTAAATGGTGGGCCTTGTGTGGATTTTTCATTTTAAATACGTTTTGCTAAGTTGAATGTTATCTTTCATCGTAAATGTATGTTGCTATGTCATTAATAACAAGAAGGCGATAAGCGTCCCTGCAATTTTTAAATACAAGGAAGTAAGAAAACAGTCAAGTGAAAGGTCAGTGTGGCCAAAATGTCAAAGGATTTATACTTTAAGGAAACAGTTAGCCTAAAAAAATGATTGAGAGAAGCTTAATATAAAGTATCATGTTACTAGCAACCCATACAAATAAATATATTTAGGCGGAAAAAGGCAAATTATAATGTACGTTATTTAGTTTCAATTCATCTTTGTATCTGAATAATGAACACCAAGTTGCTGAGAATCACGCAGTGACATCATGATGTCATGTATTTGATATTTCGTAATGGATCGTGGCGCATACATGAGAGTACTTGCCCAAGTACTTGTTGAAGATACGGGAAAATCAAATGCCTTGAGAACCACTACAGTACTTGTTCAACGTGTTAGTCACCATTAGTAAAGCAACTTAAATATCTATTTTTGCCAAGAACGTTGCCTAGAATAACATGGTATAGACGATTAAAGTATTAAAATCGCGATAAATATCCGAATAAGTCATTTTTGCAATTACGGGAATCAGACACTGAAACTGCATGTTCTTGTCCAGCACTATTTGTTTCATTGTTTATCAAGCACTTTCCCAAGTCTTACGTCATCTTTGCGTCATAGTCATACGTCAAATCAGCCAAAATCAGCCAATCAGCGACTAGAGTTACCTAGTTTTATAGTTCCCGACTTATAGGACTCAATATTAATTAATATAATAAAAGAAGGGTTTCTATGAAGACGTGAATGCTTCTCAAGTCATTTCCGAGTATGGAAAACAGCTTGGGTACTTCAACTCGAAACCCCATTGACAAGTTGAACTGTTTCCTTTAACGATTTATTTTAAAAAAAAAATGCATTAGTTTCTAAGAGCTGGGTAGTGTTACTAAAAGCGTTAGCCCAACTAAGGTAAATGGCGTGTTTTTCAGCTCATCAGAAAGACAACAAATTACATCAATGTTCAGCAATCGGTTTAAATATCTTTGTACTATCGAGGACCAGAGGAACGCTGCCCCACTTCAGTGCCAGTCAATACATAAATCGTTTGGATTGTTTTCCGTATGAGGATAGATGCAATTGGGTATGTTTTCGCTTAGATACATGAGGCTGAGAGAAGATATCAATGAAGCCCCTAAAGCGATATGAAAAAAAAAACGCTCGGGATATGAAATGGAAATGTGTTTGAGTTCAATAGGGAAATCATTCTAGAAGTCACCACCACAAGCTCACAGTAACGGAACAAAACGGGATTGCGTTATGATACTCGTTTTTAGTAAAGGGTTGCGGAGTATCAGAATGCTTCCCAGAGCGATGGAACCGATACAGCTTCCCCGGCTCCTTCAAAAATGGCCTAGATAGGCTCTATGCAAAAGAGAGTTAGTCCATAAATATTTCAGGTTAAGAAAGCATTCTACATGTCCATATAGACATTTCAGACTCGCCTTACTTTACTGGTATAGTAATACATAAAATTGAAACGGATTTGAATTGGAATAGTAGGATTGCATATCCATCGATTGACTACACAGGGACATATTATTTATATCGTCATGTTAATGTACGTTTTTGTAGCATTTACTTAATAATAGATCCACCTAGCACCTATTAAATAAGACCAGGCATTCATCAACCTCTGCATAAACTTAAAAGGTATCCAATGGATTCCACATTTGCTTGATTCCTAATAAGTACAACCAATCTTTGGGCATTATGAAAGGGTGCAGCTTTCGTCTACTTGATTAATGGCATGATTGCTTCCCGTTCATTTTCGCAGCGTCTTGATTACAGGCGCTGCTATGCACGGCTGCAGTCGCAGACCAGATGCATATTTACACATGGCAGCAGATATAAATGTGTCCATCCATCATTTCAGCGCGCTGGAGAGCCGGGATCCGCTCACTTGCTGGGAGGAACGGTCGGTTGTCTGATCGGCTTGCGTACGTTTGAATGTACAAAGCTTGGTGAGAAAAGGTGATTGGCTATTACTGGGCGTATTTCGAGCCGTTCGAAGTGACACAATGCGTTTAAAGGTTATATCGCTGAGTACCACGCAAGCCAGAAGCAATCCTATTTGCGCATTTATTTATTTTGCAAACATATTTCCATGAAGATGATTGATATGGTGTACCCACATCGATTATTTATATGGTATAACAAATCGGGGTTCATTCAGTCACAATAACATAAATGCCGAGTTATTGCTATCATATATAACAATGCAATATTTCGACGTAAGTAATTTGACGCGTGGTTGCAGCACGTGTCAAATGATTAATGCAGGATTGAGCGCTGCATGCCCCGCAGCTGGAAAATGAAATGCTGTTGTGTTTCAGAATCGTGGTAAAACTTGAAACGAATTCATTTTTAGTAATGCAATGCTTCTGTTTCATGTATGTAAGTAATTTTGGTCAGCACTCTAGCAAAAGTTGTGACTTTATCTGAGATATATTTAGCGCGTAGCACGTGTCCTGGATATACGACATCGCTCTGTAGAATAAATAAGCGATTAAATGCCATCCGTCAGGATGTCATGGACTGACGTTGGCTTGATTGTCATGGTTTTGTTCAGTCAAACAGAGCCAAACCTGAAACTCGCTCTACTTTAAACTTGAGATGCCATATGTAGGTATATCAATCAATATCTGCTTAAGTTTAGTCAATTGAAACACGCGATCACTTAAAGGACGGCCAGGTTATTCAATCTAGTTGATAAACCACCAAGCCAAAGTACTGCATTATGCAAAAATGAGTATACCTGCTTAAGCAAATTTTCACATATCGAGGAAAATCATGATGTTAGAGGATATTCAAATACTACATCTTTTCGTTACTTCTTAAGTCTGAGTTACATGAAGCCTGAAGGTATACCAATTTCCCTTGCTTATTTGCTTTACGTGCAAATGAATCACGTTAACCTCACAGTTAAAAGTCCTGACGAAGCGAAGCTGCCTAAATCTCCTCTCTCCGTCCGTAAGCCCCACCTTCACAAGGAGACACGCACACGGAAGCGGTGCGAACTCCACCCGTGTTCCCCGCCCTAGTCGAATACACGTGCGTCTGCAATCGCGCCCGATTTCTGACACCGCCAGTCACGCACAGCCCCATCCGGACGACTCAATTCATAATCTGCGAATCACAGATTGAGCTATGACTGTAGCCAGCGATAGTCGGAGAGTTGCGCCATTCGGAATCAGTAAATCACACGCCAGAGCCCGGCGCACCGTTAATTATGACGTCAAAATACGACGCTTGACAGCCGACAAGTGTGAGTGACGTGGAGAGTTGAACACGCGCATTGGCTTTCATTTGGCAGCGGTGGTCTGCAGTTGCTATGGCAACGGCAGAGTGCAGTTCTACAGCGCTCCAAATGTTGTGGGAGATAAGGCGTAATTAAATACAGGAAGAGCGCCGAAATGGGGCAAAATTGTTCCAGCCGGGTCTCAATACTGCCGAGCTGGTGTGCGGCTGACAGATTGTTGCCCAATGGAGATGGAGGCCTTTCAGCGGAGTAATTCGCTAGGAAACCTCATAAATCCCGTCTCCGATTCTGCATAACACCACGACATCCGACGGTCGTATTTGAATCCGAGTGTGGTTGGGCTGCTAGCATGTGGTTCAGCTGCTAGCACAAGGAAAAAACGACACAAACTGAAATTATTCAGAACCACACAATTCATGAGAAAACAAGCTCTGGGGGCAAAATTCTCGTTGTCTTTGCCGTGCTTATCTTCTTATTTTTCGCTACGTGAAATAATTATATAATCTTTAAAATGTAGCCAAATCAGTTATCGATTTATTCATATTCAGAACAGGGCATTTGGTTCAGAGGAGGCGCGATATCCTGGGATGGCTCCGCTGTGCTGCTGGCAAGCTTTCAAGGTCGGCCACCATGCCGCCGGGCGCCGCGTGATAGCCGATTAAGCTCGCGGGGCTGTGAAATAGAGCTGGAAGCGGTGTCTGGCGAGCTGTACCGGCCCTGGCGAGATGGCCAAATCCAGCTCAAAATAGCCGCTGCCATCCGCTTCACCAGCGAAGCGCTTCAACGGGTCCTCACCCCGCGACGATAGCGCTCTGCCTCACCTGGTGTCACGCTCCACCGCTTCCCACGGGTGCTCCGTCGTCTCCGTCGATCCAAGGAACACCCCGTTCCGATCCTCTCCGCCCGCCACCTCCCACCACCGTACAACAGCGACAGAACGGTGCAAGTGAACTACTTCCCGTATCACATGATGCTCCACGACGCCCCCTGGCGGCATGTATTGCGCAGTGTATGCTGCAGCGCCTGTTGTATGTAAACTGCAGCTGGCCTGAGTGGCGACAGGGGCGACGACGGACGGCAGACACGTAGTCAGGATTTGTATCAGTGGGAGGGGGCACATCAGTGGTAGAATCAAATGTCGCTTCACAGCCAAATATTGTTGACCGGGGAAGGAGGTTGAGTCGTAAGCATACTCCCATATTATCTAGTGTTAATTGTTTTGCTCAGGGGGGGCATGGCCCCCATGCCCCCCTGGCTGCGTCCATGACAGACGGTTTGGTTTCATCAGCGGCCATCAGAAGGACTGGCCGCGGACGGGCGGCAGACGGGCGACTATACCGGACGCCACGGTGTCTGGCTCTGTTTATCAGCAGTAGTCACGGTCAGAGCTCCGACGGTGGCAGAACTGTCGTCTCGTGGGTGCTGCTCACTGGGAGCGGCACCTGACGGGACAGGAGCGGCGCCTGACGGGACAGGAGCGGTGATCCTGAGGACAGGAAGCGGCACCTGACGGGACCAGGAGCGGTGCCTGACGGACGGGAGCGGCGCCTGACGGGACGGGAGCGGCACCTGACGGAACGCGAGCAGGCACGCTGACGGGGACAGGAGCGGCATGTCCGCAAAGATCCTGTATCGTGGAGGGGAGCGGCGCGCTGACGAAGCAGGAGCGCGCTGGTGGGACAGGAGCGGCGCCTGACGGACAGGAGCGGCACCGACGGGACGGAGCTGGCACTGACTGGCGGGAGCGGCAGCTGACGGGACGGGACGGATAGAGCGGCGCCTACGGACAGGAGCGGTCGTGACGGAACGGGAGCGGCCGCCTGTGGCCAGTAAGTGCTGCGCTACTGAATGAAGCCGGCTCCTATCGTTTTGCCTGTCGTCGCCGCATTAGATTGAGGGCAGTTGCTGAAGCTCAGGGCAACTCAGCACAGCTCAGCTCAGTGTAACTCATCGCGAAGCTTAGAGAAGCTCAGCGCATTCAAAACAGCTCAGCGCCATTAAGCTCACTTTAGCTCAGAGCTCAGCTTAGTGTAACTCAGGTGAGCTACAAAGCTCAGCATAGAGCTCAGCTCAGTGGGATCCAGTATAACTGAGTTGAGCAGCACAGCTAAGCATAGACCTCCACTCAGCTCGGCTCAGTTCAGATCAGCTCAAGAAAGCTCTGGGAAGCTTAGGGAAGCTTAGGAAAGTTTAGGGAAGCTTAGAAAAGCTTAGGAAGCTTAGGAAATCTTAGGAAGCTTAGGAAAGCTTAGGAAGCTTAGGAAAGCTTAGGAAGCTTAGGAAAGCTTAAGAAAGCTCAGGGAAGCTCAGGGAAGCTCAGGGAAGCACAGGGAAGCTCAGGGAAGCTCAGGGAAGCTCAGGGAAGCTCAGGGAAGCTCAGGGAAGCTCAGGGCTAGCTCCTCGGATTGCTCAGGAAAGCTGCAGGGAAGCAGCTCAGGGAACCTCTGCTCAGGAAACTGCAGAGCTCAGCTTTGCGCCGTTGGCTTGCGCTGAGCCCAGCTCAGCTCAGCTCAGGGCAGAGCCCAACTCGGCTCAGAACTTAGCACAGCGCCGTCTTGTTCCGATGGCCGTTCTCCTGTCAGTCGGACGAGCCCGCTGTCAGGTGCCGCCTTCACTGGTCAGCGACACGAGCTACACGCCACTCTTTTGTCTGGTCTGCTCACGGCGATGTGAACACTGGGAGCCGTCACGCGAAACACGCGAATCAGCAAAAGAGGGGTATGCTGCATGTTTGGGGTGGGTTCGTTCCTCCGGCTCAAAGTTCGCTTTTGGTTAAATGCGGAAGAGTTATCCTTCCTTTTAATATTCTTTTCACAACAATCTTTCCTAGTCTTGCATATTCACGACTCTCCCTATGTAGTATAACAATGTTTGTTTAACCATTGTTTTATTCAAGAATTAACAAATTAATTTGAGAACTAATTGAGGGTAAATCAAGCCATTCTTTAATTCAAAGTTGTAAGATTTGAAAAAAGTACTTTGTGTTATTCATGAAGGTCACTGCTATTGTTGTCCTTCCCTATCATTACCGTGTTAACAACTCATTAGGCCAAAAAAGAAGCAAAAGCACCACGATGCGTGTCAACGTCCTTGATTGGTTCAATGAAACAAATCACCGACACTAGATAGGTCACCGTTCATGTGAATAGGGGAGCTTCCAATTTCATTGGCTTTTTTGGGGGGGAATTATTATTTTGTAGGATAATATACAGCATAGTATGGTATACAGCCAGATACAAAACTATGCAAAACTTTTAATGTTGAAAAAGTATGAAGCAATTTGCAAAGCAAGTACCTACTAACTAGGCCGCCGTTATGTGCATAAGTTAACTGCTAATTGTGTTACCTTTTGTATTCCATTGCTGTTAACTGCAGAGGATCGACGAGCATATTATAAAAACAAGCAGAACGTAAAATATATTTTCCACTCCATTGCGTAAAAAGGCATTACGGAAAAAGCCCGCAGTTCGATGAGGGCCGAAAGAACTTGCCATGTACCGGTCGTTAAAAGTGTCGAACGCTTACCAGCTTTAACTTGAAATTAATTTCAATAGTGAAGTTTGTATGGAAAATCTGATGAATTTACATTATATTTTGATCTATTCTGTTGATATCAAGTAATATCTCCATTATTGTAGGGAAGGTGAATATTTATCTTGAACCCGCGAGTTACTGGGGTAGGTATATTCTGTCAGGCAACGTACTGGGGGGGGGGGGCTATTATAGCCCCCTCTGATCTCTAAAACCATCGGACGGATCTTAAAAATTAAAACGGAATTCTATAGCCCTGCAACATTTGTTGACGGAAATATAATACTGTTAACCTCAGGTTACTGATGACGTCACAGGTCACGTTAAAGATAAATGTTTGACCGTGTCATCGAAGTCTGATAGATGGAATTGTCGCGCAAAATGCGATATTAACCGCATAAGCAATTAATAAAACGGTATGATTTTGTATCTGACACTTATAGTACCATTCTAAGCTGTTGATGACTTTCGGTCAGGTCAAGGTCATCCGAGGTCAAACTGCAGATTACGGTCCTTAGCAGTTGGAACATGTTTATGGGTTTGTTTTTTACTTGAACGCTAAAAATGAACCTCGAACATTGTTTCATGTTTGTTTCTTATAAATAGAAGCAAAACGAAAAAATACTATTTTATGCATGGTAATGCTATGGAAGTGGTGGTCAAACTTTGTCTTTGAAAGGTCCTAAGTCAGTTATTTTTATAGATATCGGCTTCAAAAATACTACACATATTCATCGGATTCATCTAAATCATATATATTCCGGTTTTTGGATAATTATAATATTTGTAAGCAAAATTAAAGCAAAAAATGTATTTGGATTTATATATATATATATATATATATATATATATATATATATACCTATATATATATTATATTTAAAACTGAATGCACTTTGAGTTTGCGTCCTCTGATTCTGTCATTTTGTATATTACAATTGATTCTATCTTAAAAAGTGTACTTTTGACAGCGTTTTTCGCAAATCCTTATTTTACATTAAAAAAACGCAGAGCATGACGTCACTCTGACGCCATTTCCGGTTGACCAATCATAGCCTTAACCTTTTCCTTTAGCCAACACGTGAAAGATTAATATGCAACAAGGTAATGAAAGTTTGGTGACGATAATGCTGTGCGTTCAGGAAATATTGCAAAATAACGGGAGGGGGACTATAAATAGACCTCCCAGTAACTCGCGGGTTAACGGGTACTAGCCCGCGTTTGGTTAACGGGTGCATTTGGTCAACGGGTGTGTTTGGTTAACAGGGTACTCGTTATTCATCAATCGATTGTCCAACTAGCTTAATGGTTAGTAGAACATCGCCATCTCGATGGACTTTCTAGATGGCTGTGTCCCCGCCGAATCTGTGGCTCCCTGGGCATCGCTTTTCAACATAATCTATTAAAAAGTATGGGTCATTCCGGAACTTATACGCTATCAAGTGGCATTGTGGCTCCCAAGCCACCGATTTGACTCGATTTTCTAATTATTGGGTGCTGTGACCTCTTATCCATCGCCACCAGAGGACGCATTCGACTATGGCATTANAAAAACATGCTTTTGCCCACCGACTTTTCGCTTGGGAGGGGCAATTGCCCATTTTGCCCCCCCCCCCCTGGATCCGCCTCTGCACCCAGCCCATGATAGTCTCTGCCTTGGACGTTGAAAAGAGCCCTGTGTATGTCAGAGAGGCCTCTGAACAGATCGAAAGGGCTCCTGGGGGGTCAGAGGGTCCCCTGAATACGTTAAAGGGGCCCCTAGTCAGCACAGAGGGTCCCTGTTCAGGTCAGAGGGCTCTTTGAGCATGTCGACAAGGCGACAAAGCAGTCAGCGCAGTCCCTTGCCAGATCCAACCCTTAGAAGGTTGGAGGGCCCCTGGATAGAACAGAGACCCCTATAAATTTCAAAGGGCCGTTTCGCAGATCGGAGGGGGCCCCTGGGCGGGTAGAAAGAGCCTCTGAACGTTGAATTGGCCCCCAGCCAATACAGAGGTGCTCCAGGGCAGGTCGGAGGTCCTCTTGGGCATGTCGGGAGGGCGACAAAGCAGACAGCGCAGTCCCTGGCCAGGTCGGAGGGACCTCTGAGCAGGTCGAATAAGCCCCTTGACACGCAATAGCTTTTAAGATCAGAGGGCTCCCTGTCCAGTGTCCAGTCCAGAAGGGACCAAAGCACGTAGAGATTCCAGATGAAGATTAAATACAAAGAGGACTTACCCCACATCACCCACTCTATGTAGGTACTATTGGTTCCAAAATAAGCGTCCCGCTGGGCTGGCTGGCACAGCAGTTAAAGGGAATATACCGCCTTGGGAAAGTATGTGGAATGATGGAGATGAGTGCCCAGATAGTGGCAACTCATCTCCATTCATTCCACATACTTTTCCCAAGCCGTATATTCCCATTAACGGCTGTGCCGGCCAACCCAGTGGGACGCTTATTTTGGAACCAATTGTACATCCTGTTTGTTCGCAAATCCCAGATGAATCCCTGAACAGGTCGGAAGGTCGTTGAAAAGATCAGAGGGGCCGGCCCGGCCCTCCGACGAGCGGCCTGGCGGTGTTTTTCCGCTGTGTTTTTCCACCGCCGCGGCGGTGTTTTTCCGCCGGGCCGGTGAAAAATTTAACCGCCGCGGCAGTGAAATGGGCATGGTATAGGGGGTTGCACCGGGCAAGGCATTGGTATTGGGGCTCGGCACTTGTGATTTAGTAAAGAAAGGAGCGTGGCAACCAATTTATACAATATTGATATCAACTCAAGACTTCTTGCATAATGGATTATTTCAGTCAAAAGTAAAAAGCGTCTGTGCAGGATGGCCTTTTCGGCCCCGGAGCAAACTTAAAGGGGTGTTTTCTGACGCCCGCATGTATCATGATCGCACTTTTTACCAGCCCTGTGGCCCATACCATACCTGTCATACCGCATTATCCATCCTCGTAACGTGTATTTTCATCTGGCCCTTTCTTACTTGGGAAGGGGCCCCTTTAACGCTTCGGAAGGAGCCTTTTCAACGCTTGGAAAAAAGGCCCTTACAAAGCTAGGAAAGGGGACATTTCAACGCTCGGGAAAGGGGCATTTTCGAGTTGCCCCCCCCCCTGACAAAATCCTGGCTACGTGCGTGAGAGTGGGCCCTTTGAAAGTGAGAATTGCCGTCGTGAAGTCAGAGGGTCCTTTCATGAAGGCCTGATTTGGGCCTCTGAAAGCAATATTGGGCTCTTGCAGGTCAGGTTAACTCGGCATTGACTTTGGGGGGCGTTTTACTCCCCTCCCCCTGCCGTTTTTTCGTCATAACTAAAAACGACTATAGTTATAAACGTGAAACTGTTGTTGTTGTTTTATGAATTTAGTCCGAATGTTTTGATGGGATGGATTCCCGAGATCAGGACCCACGCTAAGCTAAGCTTGTTGCGCAGGCCCTAACCCCACCATCCGATCACGCTATTCCAGTCACCGGCAGTTGTTGCCTTATTCTACATTAATTTCACGTCTTCTGTGCGAAAATGAAGCAATTTCGTAAATGGATTTTTGAGATATAGTGAATTTAGTGACGTCACTTCACGCGTTTTATACACATAAATCAGCTAAACTCAAACAGACCGTACAAAGATAACATAATCAGAAAAATGCAATCCAAAAACTGATGAAAATTGCAAATAAAATGGGCTACAAAATGGCTATCTCGGATTTAAAAAAAAAAAAAATTACCCCAAAAATTCGAAAAATATCTTTTTTGAAAAAAATGGTTATAAAATCAAAATTTTCAAAGATATTGAAAAAGACGCAAAGTATTCCAGATAACTATATGTAAACAACTATCATACTTATTTCAAAATGATATCATGATTTTTGACCGAGTGATCGGATTTACAGTGCTGGTAACACATGACGTCAAATTTTGAAATTGCGTTTTTGGGCTTTTATTGAGACAAGATACAGACAAATAAATGACAGTACTGTTTCTGAGGTTCTGAGACAAAACTGGTCTAGCAACATGCTTTTTTGGTTTATATTTATCAATTAAAAAAAAATGTTTACCTTACTTTAACCTTATATTCACATTTAATTCATAAACAAGAAGTTTGGTAGTCAAATGAGTATCACTATCGCTTTCCATGCGTAAATTGATCCATAAAACATGTGTTGTATGGCTTTCGTAAATATTTTGTGTAGGTATAGTGACCTTTTGTAACCTCACCCTGACCTTTGATCTTTGCCAATAATCTCAATTTCGAGCATGTGAGATGTGTATCATACGTTTAAGAGCACTTTAGGCGATCATGGTCGCAGTCGAAGGCTTTTTATGGAAAGTATGGCCCATACACGAAAATACATTTATTTTTACCTTTGACCTGACCGTGACCTGACATGTGAACTTAATTTGAAATTTGCGAGCGTGCTTTAGATTTGTCTCAATAAGTGCTTTTGAATGCCGCCTTGCGCGTCTCGCTGCGATCATTGGTTCTCGGAAGATAACCAGGGGGCGTTTAACGCCCCCCCCCTCCCCCAGTTAATGGTGCTTAGATCAGACCGCAGTCAATACCGGGCTAAAACCCACAAAGGATTAAAAACAGACTCTTGTGTGCAAATACCCTTTCAAATCAGTGTAGGGCCCCTCGCACGGAACGAGGGTCCCTTCAGACCAACCAGGAGCCCCCTTGCCAAGTTGCCCCCTCCCAAAGCCAGGGCTGAGACCGCCCCTGCTTCGTGTAGGACATAATCTACATATTCATCACTGAATGGTCATGTGAATGGCCATTTGTTATTTATTTCAATTACCTTACCTTAACGCTATTGGAATTTAGAAGGCCATTAGACCTGGCCATGATGGTCCCGTTTTTGCCGAGCTCATGGTACCATGTGGGACTTGCCTGCCCATTAGGCATCCAGACGTGATTTGAATTGGCTCAGAGAGGAATCCTTGCGATTGTATGGGATGAAAAAACTTATTTCGATTCGGTCAACATTGTCAAATTGGATAAGACTTTGGAGCGGACATGCTTTTGATTTTTTAAATCTTACACCACTACCAGGGGCGGCGCCACCGGTGGGGCAGGGGGGGGGGGGTCAAACATATATTTTTGACCCCCCAGAATTTCACGGAGGTCCTAATCACAAAAAGGTGCCCACTGGCACAACTGTCAAAAAAGAAAGAAAATTATGTGTCCCTGGTCAAATTCCCTGCATGAGCAAAGCCTGCTGAGGCCACTGTAGGCCCCCAGTACTAGACAGGAGGCCCCCAATACTAGACGGGAGGCCCTCAGTTCTAAGCAGGAGGCCCCAGTACTAGACAGGAGGCCCCCAGTACTAGACAGGAGGCCCCCAGTACTAGACAAGCCCCAGTACTAGACGAAGCCCGCAGTATAGAAAAGAAGCGACCAGACTAGACAGGAGGCCCCCATCACTATACAGGAGGCCCCGTACTAAACAGAGGACCCCCCAGTCGCTAGACAGGAGGCCCCCAGTACTGACAGGAGGCCCCCATATAAATACTAAACGGAGACCCCGATACTAAACCAGGAGGCCCCCGTACTAAACAGGAAGGAACCCCAGTGGCAGACAGAGGCCGCAGTACTAGACAAATAGGCCCCCCCATACTAAAAACAGGAGGCCCATGTACTATGCAAAAGGCCCCAGTAATTAGACAAGGAGGCCCCATAATTAGACATGAGACCCCCAGAACTAAATAGAGGCCCCGCCCCCCAGTACTCAGACAGGATGCCTCGGTACTAGACAGGAGGCTCCCGGAATACAGACAGAGCCCTCATACCTAGGCAGGAGGCCCCTGGCACTAAAATTGGCCCCTAACAAACTACCCATAAAATAGTTAAGCTGTCGGATTTGGCCGACTTCATTTGGAGGAGGCCGTTTTATTGTCACATTTATATATATTTGCAATCAGGCGCGGATCCAGAATTTCAGTCAGAGGGGGTGCGCAACACAAAAAGTTGCGCCCTCGGCGCGCCTACGGGGCGCACTCATAAGCGAGACCGCTCCAGGGGGGGGGGGGCGATCCAGCAATGTTAATTTATTATATATCTAAACCTAGCACCAACTAATAAACAAGGGGTATAGCCCTATCGGCCATCTTCCCCTTGTATCCGTCCCTGGTCTGATCTAGCTCACATGAGACCATTGTCCGACAACAAAATCAGAATTTTCGCGCCGCTTGGCGGCGCCATTGTAATACAAATCAAATTGTAGGTATACGAGTGAAAACTGAATAAACAATTGCAGCGTTTTTAGGCGCATTTAATTGTGTTGTTATAAGTTACTACTTTATCTATATCTTATTGGGCAAAAGGCTAGCTTTTAATCACTTCCTTACAGCACTTTTAAAAGGCCAAAATAACAGTTTTAGAGTCCCGTCCGCACTATACGCAAAGCGACGGAATTAATGATAATGCAATGTCCAGGGCATAATATTCCAAAAAAAAAAATTTCGCGCCGCTGCGCGGGCGTAATTCTTTTTAGAAGTTTCCAACGGCTTGGACAAAAAAAATAATATTGAGTATAGCCTGATTCCAAACTGGGTGTCGTTGGTTTTAAAGATGAAAATAGCTGACCCCTCAGTTTATTATCTCCAGCTTCAAAATTGGTATGGGCTCATGCCATACCCCTGCCACATCTGTTATTCTCCATCCTTGTAACGTTGTTTTTCAGGCGTTCATTGAACCTTTAAACACTGGGAATTGGAGACCATTCCACGCTTGGGGAATGGGGCCGTTTGGAGGCACCGCCCCGCTCCTTGACGACATTTTGTCTACGTGCTTTGTATTGTCGTAATTGTATTGTCTCAGGTTCTCTGCAGGGCCTATTTTAAGGGAAAACCACTGGGGGGGGGGGGACAAGACATGATCCAAACATAGCACACAAAGGCAAAAGGACGTAAGCATGACTCTGATGTAATATTCCAGTTAACCGTGTTGGCATCGAACCAGAGCCCCAAAATGACTGGGGAAGGGGACG